>JAUUEB010158562.1:0-14314 GCA_032362205.1 Clione limacina
AGAGGATATTGACGCGGAGCGCTATTACCGAAGGCGCGGGGCGCCTGCGTTTTTATTTAAGACCCTTTTTAATAACATTCATGTAAATGGAGATATTGCCAATTGGACACTACTTCTTCCTTTACTTATTCAAACTGAGATTTGCATGTTGGTCATTTTTTACAACACTTATGCATTGGAACCTCAGTGGGGGATGAATAATCTCTTCTTCTTCGTCTTTTAATGAGCTAATTTAAGAGGAAGTCGGGTAACGCCGACGAAGTCGCTAGACTATGAATAAAGCAAGGGCCAATTAGGAATGTTTAACACCTGTGTGGTCTTTTGCATATTGAGTCTTGATGATATAGGGGAAATGAAAGAACGTAAAACGTTCTATCAACATAAAAGACATGACTATGTTTTCGATGGAAAGGGGTAAAAGATAAAGAGGGTGAACGAGTTTTTAAATCACTAAGCTCTGCAGGTGTCTGCATTGGTGCGGAATACCTTGGTAAATGAGCACATTTCTCAGAGATCACTCGTAAAGAATTAAACGCAAATACATTTCCAGACCTTCAAGACTCGAGGCTATGTTATTAAATGTATGAGTAGATGACTTGTCTTCTATAACAAAGGTTCAAGCATAAGTCTGGTCTCTTTTACATTATTTTGAACATAGTATATATACAGAAGGAAGCAGAACCCATTCTGTGGCCAGAACTAACCTCTAATATCAATGGCATCACCATCGTAGAGATTATGGCATACTAAAAGTATACTTACCGATGGAAAATTATCGATCAATACATTTATCATCTTTACAATGTATGCACATCGTAGACAAATAAAATATTTTTTTATTTTTATTTCTTACATGTAATAACATTGTATTATCAAATAGTAAAATGTTTACAAAATCAATTGTAATTTTGTGTGATATTATGGCATAGAACCATACCTGAGAACAGGCCAAGTCGATAATGAATAGTTATTCTCTTTGGTGAATCGAATATAAAAGTAAATAGATACATGCACGAAAATTAAACATACAACTTTCATTGTATAACAACCTTCTGAATTTTTTATGTAACGATAATTTATGGACTTTTCAATACGGATACGTCTAAAAACAATTCACCTCAGGCTTAGTATTTAGCCAATAAGAAAAACATACAAAGCAGTATATTAATGAATTTTATCACAAGAATATACCGTCGCACTTGAACCCTTTTACTCATGAAAAATCAGCATAACACCACAAAATGTGTAGAATACGTCATTGTTTTCTTTATATTATATAGTATACTTTATATTTGTTTAAAGTTATATTGTCGGAAACAAATTTTATAAAATGTAATGCGTCTAGACTTGTAATAGAGATTGTTTTTTCTAAATGCAACAATGATTACACATTGTAATTGAATTACCAAGGTAAAACTAAAAATTCAGTTCCATAATACTGTAGGTCCTGGAAAGACTGTCTAATTGAATTACCAAGGTAAAACTAAAAACTCAGTTCCATAATACTGTAGGTCCTGGAAAGACTGTCTAATTGAAATTCCCTTTGGGTTATCTTAAGCCACATAAGTGAATTGCTAGTCTGGGTAGATGTAGTAAATCAATCTGTCAATGAAATTGTTGGGTTGGGCTGACCATTGTATGCACTCTCTTTGACCATTACCAATGTATCAGGAGACTTAAAGTTGAGGCTATGGTAGTGATTATAAATTACTGAAATGTTTGCCAAGTACAGTACACATTACGATCCATTGGACTTTCGACAATAACAGTTCATCTTTGAGTTAGTCAGGTTTTGCATATATAGAATCAACCGCTTTTTAACTGTACTAATATATTATACTATAGTGAAATATGATATAATACAACATAATATTATATAATATAATATAACATAATAAAATATAATATTATTTTTGACGAACAAGAAATTTAAGCAGCAATAAAAATATGTGTTTTGTTTGTGATATGTGAAAAATGTAAACAAAACACTAGGCATCATTTGAATACTTAAAGAAAAGAAATAATACTAAAAGGATATTGCACGCTGTAAATTCTTCATAAAATGATTTTCAAAATGCACTCATCTATTTAAATTGAAGACATTCATTTTGTAGAGTTATCATATAAAAATGATTGATGATGTACCTGAGATTAGTATTTTCTTATAAAACACTCTGAAGGAGATGGTTCTGTGAAAAGAAATGTGCACTTTTATTCCTTTGCGAAGTGGCTGTTGAAGATAGCATGCGAATAATCTCCTGAATTTCTACATGTTGATTAATATTTTCTTGCCTCAGAAAAGCTGAACGCCAAAACTAATACTTTTTGGAAAACCGACCATATCCCACTACACTAAAAATGTCCCATTTTACGTTAAGTAGAGCAGGCCTTTTGTTAATACTATCAGTATACAAAATCAAATTTGTCAGAAACTGTAGCCACATGTCAACATAAATGCCCTTTCCTCTAGGTTAGTACATTAATGTTTAATTGATAAGCAAAGTATCGATCTTGTTTTATCGTTACGAACAAATCACAACTTTGGTCTGCATATGTAACATAATTATATTCGTAAACAGTCTCTTCAAAGAAGGTCCGCAAATCGTATACTTTTTTGTTAGCATCATAATTTCTTAAGAAAAGGTCTTCAAATGTTTTTCACTTACAGCCACCATCTTTCCTAAACATAAGACCCCACGGTGGCTGCAGTAACATCTTGAAAAAAAAAGATCTTTATGTTAAATACAAAGTTTTTCAATCAAGTTGTCTATGGCTAGATATCATATGTAATGCGTTCATTGCGTAAATTTCACAGCACACAAATGTTCTCAATTTCCCCCTAACGTATAATGTCAGTTCAATCAAAACGCGTAGAAGTGTTGCCCATTAATTTATTGGCAAGCTAACAAGGACAATTCTTCAGGGAGAAAAATCAAAGAGTGCATCGCTGAAATGAGGTTATTCATATTTCATTGCAACAGGGCTCGTAGCTTTATGTGGATATACGTATATACATGATGTGTTATCGCAGCCAACACGATCGATGATTTTTTACATCTCATGCGCGTACATATATCTATTTATTTATATAGAACACGTGTGGTGTGTATCTTACAAGGATATATGTAGTCAACGTATGAAATTTGGCATTCGTAATTATGATTAGAAACGTGCAGAATGATAGTTATTCCACTTATTACTTTTATCCAAATACCTGTGGGGTAACAAAGAAATTGTATAAATAATATAATAAGAATAATCTTTGATAAAGACGTGATCCTTGTGCATCTTTAATATATTACGTAATGAATATGTCTTTGACCTGACAAGTTTTTTACCAAATGTGCAGACAAGAAAGAGTACGTTGTTATATGCAATAAAAAAAACGTAATAGGCCTGTGGCGCATTTTGACGAATGCCGATTTCCATATTTTGTCTGGACAAATTAAACAAATGTTCGATATATAGAGAGGATATCAAAATAATAACTTCTGTCCCTTTTACTTTCACCGCGAGTCAACATCTGATATCTTCCCCATTATTGCACTGTTTTGCCAAATATGTTTGAATCTGGAAGACATTATATATGTGAAATTATCAAATCGTAAGAGCCAAAACACCTCTGTAGTGTAAAACGTTATTGAGCATTTGTTAACCAGACATTGTTCATAATAAACCTAGACAAAATACAGATACTTCCGAAACGATGATTATTAAAAGACACGTTTCAAAATTGTGTGTGATCATGATATAGTTTTTATAACCATTAGTAATCCCGCAGTGAACAGTTGAATTTGTTAGGATTTTACACGGATGCAATATATCCTCTAATATAAAGTTAAAATAGCTTTACATGATGCATATTAGTCTACTGTGTAAAGTTCATGGACAATTGATGCTTACATACTAGAAATCAGCTTTGGAAATAGATGAAATAATATCCTCGAAATGTTCAGTTGTTACACCAACGTGGTGATGGTGCCACATACATTTTAGATAAAATAACGACCAACTGCTGAATCAAGGGTGTAAAGAAATGTATAACAGTTGAGGATTTTTTAGTTTTTTTTATCGGTTAATAATTTAAAAAAATGAATTGCCCGTAATGGTGAATACGCTGAACATATTTAAAAAGTACTGTCTCATGAAGTGGTACGTATGTCTATTAATTTAACAAATAATTTATTTGTATCTATGATTTCTTATTTATGCTGATGTTAAAATATTGTTACTGTACATAAATAGTTTGTTGTAAAATTTGACATATCCCATAGTTATACATAACAAACCTTCTCAATGAAATTATTGAATTTATACAAAATAAACCCTTCCCAAACTTATCGTTTTGGTTAAACAAAACCAACCCTTATAAAGCACATAGTTCAATTTATAAATAGTAAAGCATAATATGCAAATGAGCTAATCAGCACAATAACATATTTTATCAAAGTTCAATTGATGAGTTCTAACAAAAAAGTAAAACACCAGCAAAACGAGTGATGAAGATGATTCTCAAAATAAAATGTATGGTTTGATTAAATTATATGAAGTCTAAAAGATAATTGTGCTTTTATTTTTAGTTTTTGATAAAAATCTTCTGTTGCTTGGAAATAACGTGAATCTCAACTTTTAATGGAATATTTCAAAAAAAGAATAACTAATCATTTTTTTATAACGAACTCTTGATACTTTCTAAATAAATTATTACTCTGACTATTGAAATGCCTTGCAATAAGAGCAGTATGGAACTTTATGTTTCGATTTGGGTATATTAAATTTGAAAAAAATCAGGATCAATAGTTTACTCGAATCATTCAAACAATGGAAAAACAAACGACCTTCATCAAGAGTGTTTTAGTTCAAAGATACACATCAAACAAAATAAGTTACAAGTAATAACAACATAAATGAATATATATTTTAACAAACTGAACTTGTTTGTAAACCACTTAAAGCTGTTAAACTTGAATTTAACACTTATCTTGTCTTTGTCATCATTTGTGTATAATAAATAATGTCATCATCAAAATGGACAAAAGGGAAGTGAAAGGATAGCGATGGCATGTTTGCAGTAACCTCGTCGGACATAAATAATAAAGAATTATTGACACAGGCGCGCGTTCAGTTAAGCAATCAATACATCTATCCTGGCTACCTTCCATTATTTCGATAGCGCCACATTAGCTCTCCACCACAAAAACCTAATTGTCGGATCCACTGAACTTTCTCGGTTATTATTCTGCCAATTGCAGTCATCGAGCATTTATTCTTTGCGGTATCGGCCATTTACGACGCTCGTCACAAGATACCTTTATTTGTAACTCATATCAGAAACGATTTTCCAGATCTTGATCTGAAAAATGCTTGAAACATTAGTGATTTCGATATTTCCGCCCTTAGAATAAGGATCGAAAAGGCCAATTATCAATTATCTATAAACTGATATTTTGGCGTCGAAATTCTGATTCACATGCGAAAACCATTTCGACATAGCCTATTTCTTTATCATCGATATATTCAACAACCATACAATACTGCAAGAGATTCTAAAACATGGATTTGAAATTCCAATTCTTAAACAAACTAACATTGACGTTGCTGAGCCCAGCACCTTATACGATTTGAGCTTTGTTCTCAAATCTGTTTACAACAAATGTTTCGTTAAACATAAATGGTCGCTGATGACCTTGTTTAGCACGAGAATGAATGTGAACATATATTTGATACTTTGACCAATGCACAGCCTTAGAGGTCACCGGTCAAGATAAGGTTATTGGCAACCTCAAAATGGTATGTCTAGAACCCCTAAAGATCATTACAATCGAAGTCCAGGAGATTCATGGAGGGTTTCAAACAGAATCTCTTATTTCCATCGACTACTACATATACATTGTATTTGCCTACATATATCCCAGAAATCATGCTATTGATCTAAAAACATCTTACACCAGACACAATAGTATTTTCCGACAATCTCTCAATGTCACAACGATCGGATTGTTTATATTACCTCACGTAATGTATTTCTCTTAAAGCCATGTTGGGGAATGATACGCCAAAGAAAACCGGTGTATGTCAGAAGAAAAAGATACGTCTAAATAAAGTCAATTTTATGATTAAGTGAAGATGTTGATTTGGCGGGCATCCAAGAAGTCTGTGCCAAGAAAAAAAAATTTTTGTATCCTTTAAATAAGACTAACAAGGAGAACGGAGACTGACCTACGATTTCTAAATACAAATATTTATCGGTTCTGGTATTAGGGCCAGTAGGGTATGTTGGACAGCAGACAAATCAGATGATGTTTATTGACATAACAATATATGCTTCCGTTCTGCTACATCTAGATATGATACAATATAGATGAACGCTTTGGAATCGTGCCACGACATAAGAAAGTCAGCTTCAGCAAAATTACCAAATTAATTTTAGAAAGTAGTTGTCTGTAATGTGAATCGCCCGGTAAATATAAAGGTGATTTGATTGATGATGTTTCTTTATAAAAGCCCAATCAAGCCAGTCTGTTAGTCTTGCCTGGTAATTTGTGCCAATGTCTGGCAGTTGCTACCCAAGTTCCTGTCCAAATGTCTGGTCGGCCCAAGATAGTTAAAAAGAAGGAAAAGAATGGGAATAAAGAAAAATTGAAAAAAAATAAAGTGAAAAAATGAGACCGGTAACGGTCAGTAAGACACGCTTTTCCCCCTCCCGCCTTTGAACTTTTAATCACCAGTCTCATATTGCAAATGATAATCACAGTCTTCCTTCTTCTCTCTGTCTGGTTCACAATACGCAATCTTGAGCATACTTATTTGAGGGGAGAACTACCGATTGACCCCCTCTTCTTTTCTAGTGGCTATTATATGTCAACTATTAATTATTTTCATCACATGTAATCAAAGCTTATTTAAGTTATCTTTCAAAGCCAATTAAGCTTTCCTAGAAGTAAACATGTCTTATAAATTAAAATCTCAACTTTGGGGCAGGATAATTTACTTCTACTTGATACACCCTATTTCGTAATAACGGGAGATATCGGACGAAACTACAAATGAAAAAGAAATTGATAAACTATTATCAAAAAATTAGAATAATACATCGGGAAAAAACTAGCTCGGTGATCGGCTTTTTGCGCCACTTTGCTTGCAACAATGATGTCCGACGACTTATTCTCGAAATCCCACTTTTTTTCTCGGTGCGGAAATACACAAGTAGCCTATTATGATAATATATGGAGATGTGTTCGCGTTCTTCATAAGGTTATGAATAACACAGTGGTAAGGTGACGTATTCAAATTCCGGAGATGCCGGGGGTGCCTGAGGGTGCTGGGTTCAAAGCCTGGTTACGGCAACTGTTTCTTTAATTCCCAGAACCAATAGTTTCAAATTGTCTTGTCTACAAAAGACAGATAGATAGATCTTGGCTACCAGAGACATATAGATACATGGTCACGGCGAGTTGCTATAAATAGCGTGGCTTAAAAAAGACAAAAAGACAAATACGTTTTCAGATTCGACGTCATTTTCAATTTGGACTGACATAATTTGTTTCGGACTTGCACAACTATCAACTCTGCCAGTCCAAATCTCTGTTGAGGGTTTCACTTGATTGGGCCTGTCTGTGGTGTCTTCACACTTAAAATCCATAAACAACTGTTTCTTCAATAATCAACTATTGTTGAAATGTTAACACCTTGACTATTTACCGTGTATTCAACGACGCGTAGCTGGCCATAAGTGTGCTAGCTTTAGGTATAGACTGTTGACTACCTCATAATACCAGTAACTTCCAGAAGTGTCTGTGACAATCACTTCCAAATTTAAGTTAAACTTTTCTTACTTTTCTGCATATTCTGAAAGGAATTAACCAACTTAACATCGATCAGTCAAATTATGTAGTCAATCCTTACATTCAAGTTTTAATGTATTTGAATTGTTGTACTTTTTATTTCCTCTCTTTTTTGCTTTCTGAAACAAAAGAATAGAATTTCACAAGACATTAATTTTACCGACATTCCTAAGTAAAGCAATGTACTTAATTTTAAAAGTATATTTCAAGTCTAGCCAATGCTCCCCCCCCCCCTCTAGACATAGGGAAACATAGGTGATGTTTGAAAGACAAGTTTCCGGTCACACGATCAAGACATATTAAAGGTTCTATATACACTCTCGCTTGGAATGGTTGAAACTTTCGGAAAACTACTTTTTTGAGTAATTGGAACAGCAATTTGTTACGGAGCACGAATGAATTCAAGTTGATGATGTGCAATTTTGTCAACATATGATAAAGACATTGTAGACATTGTCTGTTTATTAAGATATTTGAAATAAATAATAATTTCATAAAACCCCATTACAATTGATTATTTTCTAAAAGAAGTAGATTTTAGCCATCTATGTATAAAAAAACGATCTAACCCGTGCCTTGTTCTGAAAAAGCTAAACCACTAGTAAAATAGGAATGATGAAACCATCAAAACATTCCAATGTCGAATTTGCTTCAGTTATTTAAAGTTTGAAACAATTCTTATGCTTCTATTTTATTTTCTGATTATTTTATTTTGGATCAGAAATATAAACCTTTTGTTTGCTTTGAAATGGCTTGGAAATGACGTTTTTCAAAAATAATATTTCAACAAAAGAATATCGAAAACAATTCTTATAGAAATTGACAATTAATAAGCTGTTGATAATTTTCAAAATTAATTATTACTTTAACTATTTAAGTGCTTAAATCTTTCCAATGTTGTTAAGCTTGAAAAACAGAAATGTATGTAAGCATTAGTGCAACGTTAAAATCAATATGTATAGAGAGCAATAAGATGAATGTATCACTGCATGCTGCGATCTGAGTAAATTAAAATTTAAAACAATAAGAATAAATATTGCACATGCAATTATTGTTCAGACATCAAGAAAAAATAGACAACTTTGAACAATTATTTTGTAGTTTCATGCTATACATTAAGCAACACAAGTTTTAAGTCGCAGCAACCTATATCAATATAGTTTTTGACATATTTACTTTTGTGAACTGTTAGACGCCATGTAACAAACAAACAGGTTATTTATGTAGTCTATATTATGATTTGTGAGCCAAAGTAGTAGGAGCTTAAATGTCTTAATCAAAATGGACAAAGGCAAACATAAAGGTTAACAATGGCATGTTGGCAGAAACCTCTTTGGACATGAATAATAAAGGAATATTGACAAAGTGTGCAATCAATACAACTTGCCTGGCTACCTTCCATTATTGCGATAGCGCAACATTAACTCATCACCACGAAGAGCTTTTTGATACAACCTTTGAACTTTCCCGGTTATTCTTGTGCTACTTAATGTCATCGAGCATTTATTCTTCGCGGTATCGGCCATTTACGACGCTCGTCACAAGATACCTTGGAGATTTTCTCAAATCAGTAACGATTTTTCAGATTATTTTGTTTTAGAATCCTTAAGGCAATTTTAAGTTTAGTGGCAAACAATATTTACAGTTACTGCGTTTAACAAGAAAATAGTTATCAGATTATAACTCTACCTAGCACTATATAACATAATGGTATTTGAAAGAAAAAAAATAGCAGGAATGAAGCGATTCAAGATCAGAACAAAGACTTATAACATCAGTGATATAGATATGTAAGCTTTTAAAATGAGGATTTGAAGGGCAAATGCTCATATATTCATGAACCGATGTTTGTCCTAGAAGTTTTACTTTGCATCCAACACTCAGATTGGCATAGCCTATTTCATTATTAAAAAGAGGAAAATATATTGCTTGTTTTGGACAACAAGTATATTTTCTGGTACTCATTTAAGCAGCAAAACCCCAATAAGGTCAATCTATAAGTGAGTTAATTATGCTGGCTTTAACAACAAATATTACATAATGGTACCATCTGTTAAGCTAGATTTACACATTCCATTCATACATTCGGTACTCTTCATGCATTTGTATACAAATATAAAGAAGTCATGATATCGATCCAAAAACATCATACACCAGACACAATAATATATTCCGACAATCTATCCATATCAAAACGATCAGAATGTTTTTCCTCGCGCAATGTCTTCTTCTTAAAGAAGTTTTGTGTACACTCTCGCTAAGATAGGTCGATAACTCTCGGAAAAAACCTTTTGAGTCGCGTGAAGAGAAATGTATTTACGTAGCATAAATCAATATACTTCAATGATTTGCATTCTTTGTTAACAAGTTCAAGTATCTTCATTTGTCATTATGGTCAACAATCAAACAAATTAATTATTTGACAAAGTGCATGAAAAATGAAATGTGAAAATTATTTAAAAAAGGAAATGATTTATTATATCTGAAATGGTCAGTAAGCCACGCTATTCACCCTCCCGCCGTTGAATTATTAACCACCAGTCTCATATTTTAAAAGATTATCAAAGTATTCCTTTTTCTCTCCGTCTGGTTTATCGTTTGTAGTCTTGAGATGTTCGTATGTGTATATATCTTTTTGTGTTGGGGCTAATTATGTTGTTTGCAAAGTGATAAGAGGAGGGTTAGACATGATCCTTTCCTCAGGTGGCACTTCATTGTAGATTTCTGTCAATCTAAGGATTTCCTCTCTTAGCATTATCTCTGTCATCTTCACGGTACTGCTTGCTTATTTCTGCTTTGACCTTTAACTTTCAGTCCGAATCTTCACTATAACCTTTGTGTTGACCTATCATGGTACACAACAAATGCCAATCTAGTATTGAGAGGTTAAAATGACCCCCTCTCCCTGTCTCCTGTCTCGGCTAAGAAAAAAGAAATGACGCACCATTCACAAGCTAGTGGGGGCAAATATTGAACACTCTGGTGTGTCACCGACAAAGCGCTAGCTAAAGAGCGCAGTTTTAAACTTTCGAATATTGCACACTGCTGTCAGGCTCGATCTAACGGTTATTGTGTAAGGGTTTATAGGGTATGTTTCTAAATTTTTTGTGAATTTTTACTTTCTCAATTTGATTTTGCAACTTTTTTTTGCATATTTTACACTACCAATCCATTCGCAAAGTATATGGGTGGCCGAACGTCCCGCACCTCCTTGCCAATTATTTATTAATTTGTTGAAATTATCCCATATTTGGCACATTTAAAAATTCATACATTATTATATATAAATATCTTGTATACGATACCATTTACAGAATCAAAATATCTTGATTATTAGGGGCATGGCATAACGAAACATAGAGGGTACACAGAGGCTTGATTCGTGGGTCACTAAAAACTGTAGTCTAATGGTTTGAAAAAAAAAATTTGATAGAGTTATGTCCCTTTTATGTTTTTCAGGTACGCTCTTTGCGCAGTGGACGCATAGTTTGGAGTAAGACCTAGAAATCTTACACACAGGCTCTTCTCAAGGCCTTCTAAAAATAATGTTATCATTTTTTATATAATATGTTAATAGAGTTATGGCCCTTGAGTTGTTTGCTATATGTTCTTTGTTACTTTTGTCTACGTCGAGTTGGTGTTATCCGACTTCCTTTAAGAATTAAAAGTAGAAGAAGAAAAATATATCCAAAGACTTATTCCCCCTAACGTTATCAATGCATAAATCTCATTACAAAATATCAACTTGCAAAACTTAGACGCTTCGCGCCGTTGGTAATACCACTTTGCGCCAACACCCCCATAGTTTGAAGAATTACAAAACGAATAAGTATTGAAATACCAATTTAACTCTTAGGTTCCCAATGCTAAATGTTATTAAAAAAGAAGTTCACTCCTGCAGAAAGACGCTTCGCACCAATATTCACCAAAAAAATCCTGTATTTTCAAATATGCCCCCAACGTTTGAAGAAGTAAAAGATGATGAAAGTATCCAAAGGCCTGTTTCCCCATACGTTTTCAATGCTTTAATATAATTCAAAATGATCTCATATTAAAAACTCACGCGCTCCGTGTCTCGGTAATAGAGCTTCGCGCAAATATCCCCCAACAATTTTAAAAGCCTAAATACGCCCTTGCAGTCTACCAACAGAGGTAACAAAACACGCGTTAGGCGCACTTGGTATTGACGCATTTGTTTGGTAATGAATAGTTTCTTGCTTAAGAACAGCAGCTGAGAAAATACCAAAACTAATATTTGTTTGGAAAACCCTCCCCTTAGAAGCGCGTAACATAATTTCCCTTTCTCTAGATTGGTGCATCAATGTAATGTTGATGAGGAAAGTATTGATTTTTTTATCCTTTCAAAAAAATCATAACTTGCGGTCAGCAGATGTTACAATATTTTTTTCGTAAATAGTCTCTTCAAAGTAGGTCCTAAAATGTCATATAAATGTTTGCATCATGCACTCTTCAAAAAAAGGTCTACAAATGTTATTCACTTACAGACACCATCTTGTGTTCACTTAAGATCGCACAGTGACTGCAGTAACGTCTTATTCTTATTCCAATAATTATTTTAAAAATTGCGTGAATAAGACACAACATGTACTCAGTTTCATCGTTTTTATTTGATAGTGCAATAAAAACGAGAAGAATATATCGCCAATTAATTTTTTGGCAAGCTAACAAGGATAATTCTTCAGAGAGAAAATCCATGTTAGCATCGCTGAAATGAGGTTATTCATATTTCATGGCAACATGGCTCGTGGTTTTATATCGATATACGTATACACATGACTTGTGATCGTAGCCAACACGATCGATCATTTTTCCATCCCATGCGCGTACACATATTAATATCTATAGCACACATTGTGCTTGGTATGTATTTCGTAACTATAATTAGTTAATAGGCCAGAATAACAGTCAGGACACCCAAACATCCAAACACCAATATTGCAACAAACTGGGACTATCTTGAAATAATTGTATATATAGACAATTTGATGCATATTAGTTAACAGTGTAAAGCTCGTGGAGACATATTGATAACAGGGGGGAGTTACTTCAAATGTCGATTTAATATCCACTTAATCTTTTGTACTGCAGGGTAACGTATAGTCACACCAACTTGGTAGTGGTGCCACACATGCATCTGAGATAAAGTGCTTAAAACTAAATGAATTAAAAACAAGCAATAACAGTTTAGGCGCTATTTCAACTGTTATCGGATAATAAATTACCGTGATGTTGGTCATATGAAAGTTATTTCATAAAGTAGTGTACAATATAGTGATACGGATGTTTTTTATGTAATAAATAATGTAAAAAATAATGTCATTCTCTGTACTGTTCTGTTGTTTATGCTTGTGTCAAGATAATGGTGTACTTTTAATGTGTTTTCTTTTTTATAATATGGCATTTTTTCACATGTTTACACAAAAAACAGTATGCCACAAAACCAAGTAACGAATTGGAAATGAGTCATAATTTGAGTAAAAAATAACCTTTTTGAGCAATAAGTTCAAGTTATAAAAAAGCACAAGAAAACGTGTAACCAGTGTGAGCATGAATAATAAGTTAACACAAATGTCTGATAATTTGTATCAAAGTATCTTTATGTTTTTTAAACACAAAAAATGTATATATACTCACAATATTTGTGTTATCTCCGTTCCACAATGATAGTAGTATGGTGATGTCTAGTTCACAATACGTCTGTCAAGAATAAAATTGGTTCAAACATAACTAAGTATTACAGGTTCATAAACACTACTCGTAGTTTATGTCTTTAGACAATATCCTGCTTAACCTTTGAATATTGACACTAAGCAAATACGCTAAACAGCATAATGCTATATTTTATCAAAGTAATTGTTTGCTTCATATATTTTGAAACCAATCAGGTTTTTTGCAAGGTATATCATATTTTAAAACAAGAAAGTATTGCAAATGCTAAATAGTAGGGAGTTGCTCTGAAAATTGGTGGATTAACTCCTCACAAGGTCATCTGAACTTAAGTATATACAAATTATCATCAATATAAAACATATCTTACATTCTTTATATTTGAAATTCATTTAGAACCAAAATCAACTCTGCTTAACTGCGTAAAGGACACACATTGACTTTTTGGCCACCATTCTAACTTGAACGGTTATTCAACCGAGAAATCTTTTTATTTCTAACTACAATCCACGTGTTTACTTTCATATTACAATAATATAATATACGTCAAAAAGCATGTCTTTTATATTCATAAAGCATGATAAGTGGGAGCTTAAACATGAAATTCATAATAGCTAAATTTGAAGTGAAAGAAAAAATGTTTCTGAAAATTGTACATGGCGGATGTGTGTATCCTTTTTGTACAACGTTGGAAACTAATTCTTTTCTCGCAACAATGACCTTTCTTCCGCCACTCCCAAGGGGAGTATCACACTGCCCTACGTCGGCCCTGTCACAGATGC
>JAUUEB010158673.1:0-12500 GCA_032362205.1 Clione limacina
ACTGTACCTTTCTATCAATAGACAACTTACAATCAATCTCCTATCATACGACCTCTGTACTCCGCTAGGATTCTTAACCTATGAGCTAAGGGAGATCTTTTCAGGATTCCATTCCTGTGAGGGTCTATCCTTAGGAGCATTTTACTGTACTTGCAGACATACTGGGCAGTAGTGGCCATTCTTCTTTCCTCTCGGCTGGAGGGTCCCGCCACTACACGGGAAACAGATGATCTTATCTCCCCACAACTGTGAGTCATCGAAACAATAGAAGAAAATGGGGTTCTGTCCATCCCTTCCCCCAAAGTGTTCCTCTGTTAATTATTGTCATTAAATGTATTCATCATTGTTATTATTTTAGATTTGATTAATACTAGTTGATAATGAATTAGATATTATGTTTCTGTTGTGGTGATGAGTATGTTGTAATATGAAAATCTATTATTGCGCTATTTTCACACTTTGTGTATTGTATGTTTTAATGTATCATTGCTGCATTAAATTTCCTTCGGGATAATGAAGTGTTTTAAATTTGATTGTGTAACTGTATCCATATTTATTGCTTCGACTGGCCAAATCTGGTGTTCAATCGTTGGATAAACCAGTCGCCAACGCAAGATTTAATCCTAGGTTTGCCCTTTGCCAGACTGACATTAGCCAAGATGTCAACGTTCGAACGAAATAAAATGATATTTTAACGTACAAGAAACTTAGTGCAGATGGGGTTACAGACTTACATACGCCAGTAAGCACACACATATAAGCTACGCCACTTGTTCTTTATTCTTGGTTAGCAAAATACTTGTCTTTCCGTTATTTATTAAATCGAAGTCTATGAGACGTGTAGACTAAAAACAAAACAAATGTAGGTCATGTCGCAGACGTATAGATATTGAATAAAAAGAAAAAGCGAACGATGTCAGTCATACAGAAAAAGAAAAGAGGAAAAAATTAACGTATAACCAGAGCACCAACTGCCGGCACAAGCTCTGTCAACTTCCGCCAAGCCAATCAGTACGAGAAAGGCGGGGCTTGTGCCAGATCAGAAATACCCTTGCTTCCGGCATCCCACCAATCCCGTGGGAGTTATCCCGCTTGAAGCACTTGTCTGTCTTAGCACGCACTAGCTCCGCCCAACTCGTTAGCTCCCCCTGCGGTGCCAGAGAACGAACGTTAAAACTAACGACCGCGGGCTTTTGTATGTTTTTCGATGAAACCCTAAAGCAAATCTGGACGAATTCAAAACATCGGCATCACGTAGGGAGGCATACCGCGGCGTTCTCGTAGTTTATCGCGTTCTTCACTCTCCTCCCTCTTAGTATCTAACCAAAGCAAACATGAGATATTCCCCACTCAATAAAGAAGGTGTCGTCTTTTTGCGTTCGGAATAACGGAGAGATATTGAGGAATGTGCTAGCTCCCATCGGAATAGACATTGAACACTTTTGAGATTATATCAGTCACGTGATACTGTGTAGATTTCAAGTGAATATATTTTAGTAAAACAACGTGTGTGAGAGATAAGTGTGTTTTTGGACCACCATTTAACAATTTTGATGATAATATATCAAAATTAGACTTCTATTTCTATCGGATTACAAAGTAAGCTGGATTTGAATCACCGGTAAGTTTTCGGACTGTCATTGTCAAATTAGCAACGTGTAAACTGTTTCATATTAAGAGATTATGTGTACATTTGATTTACGGTTTAGTTTAAAATTTGTTTCGGGCTAATATTGTTTTCTAACCAATTATTACCTTGAATTTTCAAGTTTAATAACAACGATAATACACCACAACAATTTATAGATGCTTTTTTTATATTTCGTCCGCTGTTTAGAACGAACTTGAAGTCAACGTAGCTAAATTGATTTAAAATTCGGTCTGTGATTTCTTTACATGTTCCCGATTTTGATGTTGTTTTCAAACATTCTAGTGCGTCCCTCCGTCAAATGGGGGCAACTACTTGATATCCGAAAATATTGAATATTTTCTAATTCCTGAAAGTACAAATATGAATATTTGAGTGAGTTTTTCTAGTTATTTTCTGTTATAAGAAGTTGGTGTAATATGAAGCTAGAGAAAGTTCCTTGTTCAATCTCATTATTCTTACTTCATTTAGAAATATTATGCAGACTTTGTATAGATATGTAGAACGCATTCATAATGATTTCATTCATCTACTGTTTTAATTCACTCTACACCACATATATAAACAAATCAAAACAAAACAAAAAAAACAAATCAAAATTATATAGAAACCAAACAAACAAAACATAACACTTATATATTACAATATGTCAACTAATTGGAGCGTGCCTGTGTTGTTATTGTTTTCAACTATTTCACTTTGCTCCAACTTGCATACTAGGCGCCTTGTGTCTTTGTCATATTTGCCAATGGTAATTAAATACATAATCATATGTATACCGGCTTATCAAAAATGCAATTAAATTCACAATGATCATTAATTAATAGCAGAGTTCATAATATAATCCTAACATAGCTAATAAAGTCACCATTTTATTAATAATAATGTATACTACTTAAGATATGAAATATATATATATATATAATTAATTTGTGTGTGTGTATATTTTGTTCCACTAATAAAAAGACTAACAAACTAACGTCCGAGTATAAAAATAGTCAAAATAAAAACAATAACAGTGAAAACATTAATGACAAATTTAACGTGAACAAAAACAAAACAAACATACAGTAAAAACAAACAATTTCAAGAAATTCAACAACTTCATTCATTTTGACATTTGAAACTTGAGAGATTGCTTGAATTTTTCAACTTAAATATCAAATATTGCAGTATCACTTTACAATAATTACTATCGGGTTTAAGTTTGGACACGCAAAAATAGGATATTAGTTTCTTACTGTTGTCTGAATAATGACATCTTTATTGGATATATTTTTGAAAAGCTATATACTTTTGTACAAGAAACGTTGAAAATATATTATTTTTACAAGATTATTCGAAATATATTAATTTGATTGTGATCCTTTTTACCACTGCTTTGACTATATCATTTTTACAGGATTATTTCAAATATTAATTTGATTGTGATACACTTTTAACACTGCTTTGGCTTTAGGTTTAGAGCTGAGGATTTGAATTACAATATCAAGAGGAAAAAATGTTTCGTAGGCTGCGTTCCACGAATATAAATCTGATTAGGTGGCAGTTTCTTGACGCGGAGGCTGATGAGAAACTAATAATTTGTTTTAGACGGTCTCTTATCAAAGATGATGACAATTATTTTTTAGCTTAAAAAAGGGAGAATATATTAATGATTTGATTATGTGACTGTTTACTTAATCTGACATCTCTTTGAAATTATTTCTTCCTTTATGTCTTTGATATTTTCGTTATATTTCGTTATCTGTTGTTTCTTTGATATCCTTATCTTTGTTATATTCTTTACCATTTTATTTCACTGATTCTTGTCCCGTTTTCTACACTTATTGCAAACCACATTATGTAATTTTCATTATACTGTGTGCCCACATACATTATTCATAGAACCCTTCCATAAAACCATTTGAATTTGTTCTCTTACTTTTTTAACCCTACCAGGTCAATGTTTATATACTATAAACTAGTTAATTCAGTAGCGTCTTCGCCTGGTGCCTAATATTTAAAAAAATAATTTTACTAAGACTAGTTGGCCCGGTGTTAATGTACTGTGACTGGATATAATGCCCGAATTTTGCTACACCTTACATACTATAATATGTTGCAACACGAAATAAAAAAAAGTCCGTTGCACCATCACCGATAAAATAACCTACAAAGTGCTAGTGGGGGCATTTAACGCCTTACAACATCTGAAAACTAAAACTATATTTAAAAATTATTATTTGTAGCAAAAGAATAAGGGAAACGTGAGTTTTGAAATTCAGTGTTCTCTCGGTATTCTCTTTCAAAGATTAACCTAACGGGATTTCCTAATTATCTTTTTATACAACATGCTCAACTGTTATTTTGTGTATCTTTAATTAATTGCTTGTATGGTGATTTTGCGTTATTCTAACAAATTTAACAATATATGATAAAACGGCATTATTTAAATAGAAAAAACGAACTCAAACTAACTGTCATTTTAGGGTCTTAACGTGAATGAGAGTACCTACTAAAGTTGAATAGTTAGCTCCGTTTATGCGAAGGGAACCAACTGATTGTTTAACAGAGATAGGATCGTATGAAACATTTGCCGCTGAAAAAATAATCGACTCACTAACATTCACTTCATCATGCCCCCCACCCCCCCAAAAAAAAAATGCAAAGTGTAATCCACATGTCATAGATTGTCAAAATTGTGGCATCATTGTTTTAACACTATTTGCGCTTGACCCAAACATTTAAAAACAATACATCACTGCTCTTATTATTCTATTCATCAAACAATAATAGGACCATGATATAAAATCATGTATAAAAAATCGTGTTTATACCATGCATGAATCAAACTATACATGGGTGGAATTTCCAAATTCTAGATTTCATTCAGATTGGATAATGAGCATTGATGACAAACATGTGTATAATATAAAATATTATATTGCATCTTTGGATATTTTTGTATCAATTTAAACCTCCTTTAATACAGCCCCTGGCAAAATTCTTAATGTGATAGATATAACGCCAATTTGTGAATTCCTGACGGTATCAGTTTTTATATTAATTGTATATCTGAACGTGTTTAATTGTTTCTGTTGTAATTAACTCCTCAAGATAACCAGTCTTACGTTATTCAACATAAACTCGGTTGTATAAACGTAATCAATGACGTGAATTTGATCTTCTGGTGTTTATTTCCGCATTAGTTTGATTATTACACATAAATGAAACATTCATATTATTTAACACACACTGTATTATGTAAGCTATTAAGAAATAATGATTTCATTTTATCTTTTATTTTGTTTTGGTAATTGTCTTTTCCTGGCATCCTTTTTAGTTTGTTTGTTTATTTACATTTCTTTGGAAGAAACAAATAAAAACATGTCAAAACAAAGCAAGAATAACAAAACAATTCAGGCACTAATAATCATTTTTCATCCTTATTTACGACATCGTGGGAACCGTGGGAAATTTTCAACCAACTGATTGTTATGAAATACGAAACTTAATCAAGTTTTTTGATCAAATCACGTGGTGTCCAGATAAGGAAATGACGATGAAAAATATTTAGAATTAACGAGAACATTGTTTCTATCTGATAATTTCCGCTAATAAACCTCTTAATTGATTTAATGCTCGGTTTGTGTTGGATCTTTAATGTCAATGATACGAATTGTATCTAGTTCATGGCAACAATGTTAAACATTGAAATGTTTTTTTTAGATTTAATGTTTTCCTCTTCAACACTAAATAGTTACACGTTTGTATAATATCTGTACGTGATTAACATTGGGAAAAATGAACAACAAATTAAACGACAAACAGACAAATTAATACAATCAACATAAAAACCACAAATTTAACAATAATATACGTTATCTGGAAATGATTCAAAGGAGAAGTTAACACTGTTTGATGTTTCAGGTGCACAACCCATATCTGCACCAAATTTAGAAGATTATTCACTTTTTGAAGGCCTTTAAATTGTTTGCGCTTGAATGTCTTAATTTGTTATTGTGATATACTTGTTGTATAGATAATTCGTGAATATTTTTCACGAACAAAAGCATATTAAAGTAAATACACTATACCAAAATACATAACTAAAAGGAAATATTTCATTGCATTACATAACAAAATGTAAACCAATTTTATTATAACACTGATATACTTTTTCGATCTTGGATTGTCTGCTTAACTAACATAAAGTCGAGATTAAACAAATCGAACCAAAAAGATAGTCACTTGGTAGCGGACTTATATAATTGTCCAAGAGACGTTGATGTATGTACTCTTTACGGAGTAAAGAATAAAGAAATATCAAGTTTGAGGACAACATTGATGTTTGCGGACTGACCGATGTTTTCTTAAATTAAGGAAGAGTTTACGAGATGTTTGGTTGGACGACTTATTACTGCAGTAAATTAGGTTACGATACTATGATGCTAACTTTCTTTTAGATGACAATGTCATCACTAGTTGTATGTCACGCTTACTAGTGTTTTTATTTTTAAATTGTTTTGTTGTGCTTATTTATTACTTTTTGTTTCTTTTTCAATGTCAGCTCCCGAAGATGTAACTGGAATTGGGAAGTCATAATCGTATTTATATATAAGATCAACCCAAATGCACTGATTATGATTACAATCAATATTGTACAAATATTCAACACTATGAAAATCACAATTCATTATCATGTCATATGTTTAAATAACTTCTTATTTCATATCTTCTTATAGGTAAAGCTTCACTGCTCAGTTGTGTGACTAGACAAGCAGCAGCTGGTTATTCAAAGTGATGTTCCGTTCTGTCAATGTGTGAAATATATTGTTGCTGAAAGAGTGCTTACTTAGAAGTTACTCTTTTTAACATATCTGTCAATCCACCAACGTCCACCATTATTCCAAATCTCAGTCCGTTGCCCCCAGGCCCCCAGGGGTCCGGATTGGGGCCCATCACGCCCAGTTACACGACGCTCTTATCATCAGACGCCCCCATGTCCCCTCGCGGTCGCCTCATCGACTGTACAACTGGAGGCCACATGCCAAACGAGCATGCCCTCGATTGCAGCCAAATGACCCACGACCAAGTCTTGGATTGCAGTAACCGCACAATGATGTGCCCAGAAAGAGTAGACTATCCAATGAGACCCCATCACAATGGAGGTGGAAGACTCGACTGTGAGGACTCTATGTCCCACGATAGACTTATAGACTGCAGCATGCCACCACACGGACACAATGCAGGGCCGGACAGGATAGACTATGGGTGTCCTCCTGTTGGACATCAACCAGATAGGCATAGTCACATCAGACATATAGACAATCCAAGTAATATATCTGTATGTTCAGATCGACCAGAATGTTTAGGCCCATCTCGTCCTGATGCTAATATGAACACTATGGGAAAACTAGCATCAGTGAGGTACAACATGGGTCATGAAGATGACCTGAAGGATGAGTATGGAGGATATGCTGGATATGGTATGCTTGACGACAGACACGTTATGGAACACGGGGTGAGTACTATTCACATTTCTGGTCGCCTTTTGTTGCTTTTATCCGATTGTTCATAATATCATAAGAATCGACCTTTTGGGTTGTTAATAAACTTGTTTTCTTAATTATTTTGATTTGTTTTTAATTAAATAAATGAATATGAATTCACAATTAATTGTTGATTTTGAATAAGTTGGAAACTGTTGTAAGTTTATGTTTGTCATTGTAGTTAGGGGCTTTGGTACTTTGTTTTACAAATGCCAGTGGGCATTATTTATTTATCTTTAATTATCGTCGTTATTGTTTTATTTAAGTTAAGTAATATCATCATTATCCACTTAATAGAATCAGAAGATTAGACAGACCGTGGAATTTGTCATATTTCTGACTATTTGAAAAGATATTTCCAAAATTTTTAAACCGTTATTTTACAATATTAGCCAACGGAACGTGGTTGAAAGACATGCGAAGTTCAATTTACTGTTTCATAAGATGAAAGGGGTATAATGAAGTAATTGTTAGTTAGTTGATAAAGGTTTAGTTACCTATATTTAATGAAAGTAAATCCAGATCATCTCTTTAAAAAAAAGTCTGTTGAATATTTTAGTTCATTTTGATGGTATTATTATTATTATTATTATTATTATTATTATTTTTAGATACAAGTTCTAGACGCATAAATCCCCCACAAAAATCGAAATATTTAGAATAAACAGCGCATTTTTACAGGGGTTGTAAATTATTAGTACAAACTCTAATGAAGCATCAATTTGTAAAATGCCGTTTATAACTGGAAACGCCGTTACTTCCTCGAAGGAAAGTTTTCAGGAGAGAGGAAAAACGTTTACAAATACGAGCTTGATTATCATTCTTTATGGAGGTAGCTAAAGCAGTAATTCGGTCGAATGTGAAGGGATTCATCTAAGTTATATATCATATGCGATAACATAAATTTATTTGAATTTATTTTTGAGTTAGAAGGTAACGAATGTTTTTGATCAAAGATGAGAAATAATAAGACGTCGCCGTTATAGTTAAAAACTTCAAATTATTTTCATTAAAAGATATGGCATTCACTTATATAGCTTTTGATTCCATATATCGCAAGTGCGAGCTCATTTCGATGTAAATCGTTTTGTAAGTGTTTCAATTATCGAAATATATTTAATCAAGCAAAGATATACAGATGCACACACACAAATCGGAAAAGTGCTTAATTCATCCATTTTATTTGGAAATTAGATGAACTTTATGTACTAGGTTGTGACCCGTGTTTTGTTGCTGTTATTGTTGTTGTTTTTGTTCTAAAAAATATCACCAATTAACGTTGATCGTCAGTGTGATTTCTAAAAATAGAACAACAATAATAACAAATGTCTGCTAATCACATGCTTGTATAGTGTAGACGTATTGGTCAACAGCCAAAAGCCTGTACTCTGTGTGTACTACACCCTCTATTGATAGGATCAGACCAATTAAAAGTGGTAGGGTGAAGCTAGGTTAGGAGGCCAGTGCTAATTAGTGGTGAGAGAGGAATCTGTCTTATCTATATCTGAGGTTTGTGGGCAGACGGAGAGTATAATAAGTACTATTCCTTGTACTTAGCGGCATTCAGATTCTATTTTCCACAAATGATTCTTATAACAACATTTTGAAATCGATCAATGTAAATAATATATGGTTGTTCGTTTGTTTGTTTGTTCGTTTGTGTGTGTTTGTTTTTTTGTTTATTTGTTTGTTTGTTAATTTGTTTGTTTGTTTCGTTTGTCCGCTTTCAGCTAAAAACTATTCAACCTTGTTAGTTGACTGATTTTGCTGCAGCAACTGTTTTACATATTCGTTTTTTGTTAAACATTTTATTGTGTGCTTCCATTCTCCCAAATGGCGACCACTTTCTATTGGGGAAGGACTTGCTTTTAAACCGAGACAGTTAATATTTATGCTATTTAAGAGTTAAATCCATATTTTTTACAAGATTCAATCAAAACGAATTGATTAACAAACAAAAAGCCAAAAGACAATCTCAAATAAAAATGACAAAAATGAAGAGATCTCTTTACAATGAATATTATCAAAAATAAAAACAACACAGGAAATGTTAAATGCTGCTGGCAAAAAATAAGGTTAAGGTGGGAGATAATATGAGATTGGCCGATATTAGTAACATTACATTTTATGTTGTGAAACCTACTGGAATAATAATATGAGATTCCAAGAATAACTCTGAGCTTCCACACATAATATGTTGTGACATATGAAATGGTATCACGAGCAAACACTATTGTATTGCTGATTCAACGAAAAGATGAAGAAAAAGTCTATGTACAGAATTGTTAAGATGTGATCCAAAAAACACAAGAATAATGATTGAAAGTATATAAATGATAACTCTTAAATTGTGGAAGAAATTTTAAAAAGATATTATGAAAGATTATCAAAGTATGAAATAGTGTCAATCAGTCATTATTAATTCATAGAGGAAATAAAGAAATAAAGTTCAAAATAAGAGCAAGCTGACATCATTATAATTATTTAAATGAGCAGCTGCAGTTGATATTTTAAGCAATCTAACGTTTCAAACTTTAATTTTGAAATTGAAGGTCACCTTGATTCGTCCTAATTTTACTTGCGTGTTTATAACATAAATAATTGGGATGAAATAAACTTTGCTAGACATGAATTTTGTTTACCGAATTTCCAATCCCTTCTTGTACACTTTTGATATTGATGCTGTTGTGTATCTAAATAGCCGGGCAACATACGATGTGTTTCTAAAGTAACGAGTAACGATGTTTTATTTTATAAAAAAATTATAAACTAATTTGGACATTACAAAAATAAAAGAAATCACAAACAACAGTAACGTCATTGACATTGCATCAATTTGTTACAAACGTATTTTTAAATCAATAAGTTCAACAAGTATATTGTTTTCGTTATATTTTTACTTTTTTTTGTACATAAAAAATTGAATAGTCTTTTTTATAATATGACATTATTTTACAACCTCTATTATATTGCCAATTTGAAACTTAAGGAATTGAAACTAAAACTGTTTGACTTTTGTTCAATGTTAATAAATACTCCTGACATTTATCATTATCTATAAAAGAAAACATTAAACAGAAAAAAATTGATTTTAAATTATATACGTCGCTTTTTAAGTAACAAAGATATTTTCATACAAAAGACATGGAAGAGAACGGTCTTTCCCGGAAAGGTTAAAAACCTTTTTCACATTTCAAAATATATTTTTATAAAGACAAATTTGAATAAAACAACAATCAGAGTAATATTTAAGAAATGATATATTAAAAAATATTCAATTGGTATTTCGAATGATACAAAAGACATGAGAGAGAATAGTCTTCCACAGAAAGTTTTACATTTTTCAATTTTGAATGATCAATTTTGTTAATAATGATAAAAGCCAGTTTATTTCAAGAATTTAATAAGGTGTATGCTTATTCCAAAATGTTAATGTTATACATTTTCACACACAAACAAATCTCGTACATTTAAAAGAATTGTTTCGTTGTATGAGTAGTTCGTATCCATTTAGCAGTATTCAATTTAGCACCGTGTCAGCAGTTGGGCAAATGCTCGCAGATTGGTCAAAATGTTTGTGCCGATTTTCGAGTTATAAGAACGATAAACGTTTTTCCTAGCGTTTTCGTAATTATCAATAAATGTAAGTTTTATCGAAAAAAACAAAACAACAAGGAGTTATTCAAACGTCTTTACATGACCAATTAGTGCGATCTTCCTCATATTTTGGCTAATTGGTACTAGAAATCAATCTGAACATTCTTCAAATTAAAAGAATAATGTTCGTTATAATGTTTAGACTTTTCTAGTTGTAATTAAAGCTCTATTGTTATAAAGCATTCGATAATAAAGTTATATTCAGATATTATTTTTTATTAGACCCTAATGCGAAAAAAATCAAGACAGATAAATAATATTAAGTGTGAAATTTCATACTTTCCTCAAAAGCTTTTGTAAACTGTGTATGATATATTGTTGAATATAACATTAGTTTAGGGTTTAAATATACGAAAATATAATATTATCGAACTAAGAAATAGCAGGATCATCAAATTCCAAGAATATCATTTGAACTATAGGCATTCCTGTTTATTTTTTTTCTTATTTTAATTTCCACGTTCTTTTGGTGTTATTTTACAGAAAATTGTGATATACATATTTCTGTCTGAAACGTACAATAATATCGAATCACCATATTTAACGATCTCCAGACTATAGCATTTCTTTTCATTATTTCTCAAACAAAAAACTTCATGTATCCGATTACATCGAAGACATCGTTGACAACAGGACAATTCACCATGACAAAGAATTTTCTTTATCCTTGATTTCAGTGATAGGCCGAGTACCGACCATATTATATGATACCGACAACGTCAATTCTTGAGTAGAGTAGAGTAGAGTAGAGTAGAGGGATGAAAATGATTGTATTTTTGGTGATGAAGTACTTTTTTCTTTCTATCCGACTTTTTTAATTTTCAAAATACTCATCGATATCGTTAATTTGTTAGTAGAGTAGTGGCTTTCCCGAGTAAATACCATGAGTAGAGTATCTATTGTTACCCTTGAGTAGTGTAAAGTAGAGTAACGAACTAAGTAACGGGAGTAACTACTACCGTTGCTTTATATCGAATACTTCCTATCACTGAATTTTGTTGTGTTGGTAACGGGAACTTTGAAACTTCATACTCAAGTGGTCATGGCGAATTGTGTGCGTTTTGATATTCAACGCTTATTTTGGCTTAAACGTTTAATTAGTAGCTGAGCTACTATGGGACGATGCTTTATTCACATAATCATAATTTTCTTATTTCAATTTTTTAATGAAAGAAATTAATCTGATTGACAACATTTCATCTTCCAGAGACCAACTCTTACCCCAGTTCCTTCAGACCACGAACTTCCGGGACGTTGTGCTGGATGTGGTGGGAGAATACTCGACCGGTACTACTTACATGCTGTGGAAAAACAATGGCACTTGCACTGTCTGACTTGCAGTGACTGTCACTTCCGGTTAGATTCAGAAATCACGTGCTTTGCCCGAGACGGAAACATTTATTGTAAAACAGATTATTACAGGTGAGGAAACTAAGTGCGCATAGCAACAGTGTTGTGGTTTGTCATAACAATTGTCATATTTATCTTGATGTTATCGTAATGTTCAACAAGGTTGAGACGAGAGAATTCGCCAGTTTTGTGTACCCTGGTTACCCCATAGTTTTGATTTAATGGAAGATAAAGACCCTGTTTTCATTGAGCCTAAAGAAGCGCCTCTGTTCATGAAAGAATTGTTTGTGGTGCATCTTTTTTCTTTCTTT
>JAUUEB010158784.1:0-23258 GCA_032362205.1 Clione limacina
CATTTTAAGTAAGATTACAATATTTATAATATTTTAAACCACTTAACAAGCCCTAGTTGCCATTTTAAGGCTTAAATATGTTGCCCTTTTCCTTAATTTAAATAGTAGCATTATACCTTTTACACTCTATTGAAGCCAAGTAAAGCCGATAAGGTTTGTGTCAAAGTATGCTTATGATTTCATATTAGCAATAAATATAAAAACTGAATTTGGATCTAACAAATCTGGTGCTCTCAAAACATTCTTGTGATAGATTAATATATACATACAAAAAACTGGACTTACATTTAAATTAGATACAGTCAGTTAGATAATGAAAACTCCGATTTGTAAATACTAAGGTACCTTTGAGTACAAATATTTGCAGCCATCTTAATTCTTAACAATATACTATGTACTCTGCTGATTTCCAGGGTTTCCAAATTGTATTAATGTGTCACTGGTTTTGACTACACCTCTCTCTCTCATCATTTCATCTTATCAGAATTCGTAAACGTAATATTAAAAAGAAAAACTAATTTCCATTTACAATTTACTACACATAGAATAGATTACAACTATAAAAGAAAAGATTGTATGATTCAATGCTTCCACCCGTCATTACTAATTTCAAAATATAAGGTCTTAAAGTTATTTTGCGTGTTTTTTCAAGTACAATTTTATAATAGATTGAGATGTCTTTGATTCACAAAGCCATCCAAATATATTGATGTGTGGTGAAAGTAGTTAAAACAACCAATAGTTTTGCTTATTGCTTTCCAATGGCAGAAAATACCATTTTCGTTTTTGAAGAGATGGTAGCAAACATGATTTACTTTCTTAGCTGATGATCCAAACAATCAGATTGTTCAAAAACAATTTCTCGTCACTCGTGGTGAAATCAATTCTGATCACTTGGAGTAGATCGTTGTGAACTGTAAAACCATTATAGCCAAACTAATTGAAAATAAATCTGGTTTAACGTGTTTATGTTTGTTTATACGACAACTTAATTGCTGTAAAAATCTCAAGCTGACTTCTTTTCCCTCCTTTTTAATCTAAGTTTGACTTTGGAGTGTTTTAGATTGAGGGGAGTTATATAAAAAAAGGGTTTTAACCTTGTTGCATACATCAAGAAACGCTATTTATTGTTGTTGAATCTATTTTGTTAGTTCGACTTTTTAGTTTTGAAAGAAGGGTTAATTTTTTTCTTAGCTCGTCAACAATACATTAATTGATTTATCATACTTTATATTTTACTGTCGGTTTTCTGTTTTTATTTTTTATTAAATAACTTTTCTTTTCTTTTTCAAATAGATTAAATAAATTATTTTGGCCTTTTCTTAACAAATTGTGACAACACTTATAAGTACCGTCCTTGGTTATCAACAGGAAATGCACACAAAACATCCACATTATAATATTCAAAATATTTATTTATTTATTTATGTGTGTGTTTGCAATAAGATTTCAGCAACAGTTTTGACTCAATCGATCTAAGACTTTAGCAACATCTTGGTAACTATTGTCAAATGTTAAGCTTTTCATGTAATTATGTAGACTCTCATAAAAGCAATTAACGTTTTAGTTTTACTATGTTTTATCTGTAAAATAGACGACATGAAGTGATTAATTTGCACGGTCCGTGAACACAGAGTTAATTTACCGTCTTAAATTTAAACAAAACTGATACAAAATATGAATTGTAATACAGCTTGTTTTAAAACTATGGTTTTTAAAGCGGATTGGTGGCATATTTGCGCGTAGCGGAGATAGAATGAGGGGGTCTACAGTGATATTAAAAATTCAGTGTGTCCGTGTTTTCTTTCTTTTTGTAACCTTCCCGGGCAAGATCGTGTACTGAGCCACTAGGTACTATAGATTTTTAGGATTTTGTGTAAAGGTAGGACATGGAAGTAGCTATGTTATTGACACTTGTAATCAACAAACGTGTTTTTTGTTTCCACTCCAACAATCTCCAACAATTGAGAATAAGGTGTGCATGTCTATCATAATGAGGTATTAAGTTATGGTAATTTTTTGTACTCTCTCATTTTACAAAAAGAGGTAAAGTGTTATGTACAGACAACAACCAATATAAATATCTTTACTATCCTTATTGATAGTAATTGTATAGGCAATTCATATGATATTTGAGAATAAGCTATGTCTGTCTATCAAAAAGAGGTCTTAACTTATGATATTCTAGTTTGTTTTTAACAAAAAGAGATACCAATAACTACTACAGCCATATATCTATGTTTTGGACTAATAAGGTCAAAAACTGTAGCCTAATAAATAAAGTTCTTCTACAGTTGCTCATATAACAAACAAGTAAATATGATAGATAAGGGAACAGAACAAAAAGGGGGACATATGATATGAGGATAGAGGGACAAAATTGAGAGAATCATAGGAGATAGATACATAGGATAAAGATTTAGTTAGGACAAGTAAGATAATTAAATAACCGTTTTAGGATCAGTTGTTGATCTGTTTTTATTTGCCCATTCAGTCAGTGTATAGTATATAACCCAGATTTTTGGAATTCTCTAACTTTTACGTTTATTTAGTACCTTGTTTTATGAATCTGGAACTTCCTGGCGATAGTAAATGAAGAAGACGTCTTATATGATGGAGACACAGCACAGGTTTATAGCAGTTTGCCGTTTGCTGAACGGAATATTTTCTGTATCTTTTTTTTGTAAAAGCTAATGCAAACTTTAGTCTGAAATGCTGTCTTTAAAAAGGCACTTATGCTAGTGCTATTACCACGAAATAACACGCGTGCATAGGGAAGGTAACCATTCATTTATTTAAGTGATAACAATGCACACCTTCTTAGGATAATCAAAAAACATGTGTACAAAGGAACAAAAAGAGAGCAAAAAAATGACGTCCGCTTTCATTAAAATTCGTAGCCTTAGGGTAGTAAACCCTAGATCTTGTTAGAACGCAGTGGTCCCATGTTCTGTGTCCAACATTATAGACAACAAAACACTAGCAATAACATTCTGAAAAAAACATCTCCTCACCAAGAACTAATTTAAGTAAAAGATAAACCGTATTATGCCAAAGGGGTTAATTATCAGCAGCTTTCTGAAGAAATTGTTTCTTATGAATTTAGAGTGAATGTCTCGAGTACCAAGAGATTTGATTTGCACTCTTTCTAAGCCAAAATAAACCTGTTGAGGATTGTTTTTAAGCCTCTTTACAGTTTGACAATGGCCATGAATATATGAAAATAGAATTACTAATCTAACTGTATTGTGTGAAATGCCCTCAGAACATAATTTTGTGATCACGAAATGTATTGAAAATGATGGTGCTTTTTTAGAAACCAACACACAATCTAATCTAATTGAAAACATATAAAATCCCTTTGGGTTTATCAAGAAACAGTAAATCCTTAAGTACCTATGAGCAAGGATATTTGCAGCGTAACTAGTTACGTCGTCTTGTCGATGTTACCCTACTTTCTCTCAGAGTTAGCTCAACAGAACAGGATTGTAAAAATGTATCATAAATCTTAGTATCTCACCTTTTAAGCACCAGAAACAAACTGGAAATAATTTTGATTCCGGACCCCTGGGTTTTTGGGAAAAAAATGTGAAAGCTTAACATCTGAAAATGACAATTTCATCAACTTTCATATACACAGAAATTGTTACATTGATAAGTTTCGGTCATATCAGATTACTCTAATATGCTATCATTGTTTAGGCTCCGTTTTGGGTATACTAGCCATGAGGTTAGTAGCACTGGGAATATAAATACGGCGGTATGGATTTATGGATTTATTAAACACTAATTACCGTTATTTCCTTGCAATACCTAATACTGTAATTATTTAACTTGTTTAAATACAATTTTTAAACTAATGACCACATTTCGTATAAGCGCTAAGTATGTTATTAAGCACCAAATCACACGTATTTGGCAATATCATCACTTTTGAACACGGACAATTCTAAAACAAACAGTACAACCCAGTCAGTTCAACAAGTTCAAGCCATCTCAAGACTTAATCGTTCGAAGGAAGCGAAGACCTTTACTTCTGGAAAAAGCTATTAAGAATAAAGAAATCAGATACGGAGGGTCAAAAAGTAGAAAATCAAATCAACCTGATAAAAGAATAAATTCAGGATTGTACTTAACTCTACAAAACTTCGTCGTCTCTAATCTACAAATGATTGCTTACATCACTCGGAAATTAACTATGTCTGGAGTTCTACATAATCCATACAGTTCAATCTCAGTAAACGTACTAAGAGTAGCATAACATAATGAATATGTTAATATAATGATTTGTCTACATCTTTTATAACTAGCTGAAAGTGATTCATGTATAAATATACAAATAGATTTTATCAAAGCAAACATGTTTCATCAAAGAGGCTTATTCATCGGGTACATAACAACACCGATTCTATATAAGTTCACAAAAGATGAAATATGAAACAAGTGTTAAGAAATTGTACACTTGAAAAAGATAATATCAATAATGATAATGATATGTGATTACAATATATAACATAAACTGTGCCCAGGTACACGTGTTTGAATAAACTTATTTTGAATAAAGAAAAGATTGGTTTATCTGACAAGTGGCTTCAGGATGAAATCCAAGGTCCACAGCAAAGACCAACCTAGAGTTATTTATAAAAGAAAAAATATAACCTCATTTCATTGATATACTTTAAAACCAAACCACAAACCTAAAGTATTCCAAATTTCAAATTAAACCACAAACTTTACGGAGCCGCAATCAGTACAGTTGTTCTTGCTTTAAAGAAATTCTGTAAATAACAAAAAGCTGGCCGAAAGCTTAAAGATCTTCATCGACCATAATGTTTGTTTTATAATTTACTACTATGAAAATGCTACTTGATTATGATACTTTTTCCCAAATGATAATTATCTAGTGATGATACTATGTTATTGTATTCATAACATCCTGAATGAATATTAAATTCATTGTTATCTTGTCTCCTCTCTAAATATATTCACAATCAAGTTGTTGGGGTGAATGTTATTAAAGACACTGACGTTATCAAGAGTCCTGTTGCCTTCAACAGCTACTATAGAAGATAAGATCTCTATCTTTGATGGAAACAACTTGAAGATAATCTGAAAGCCAAGACTTGCATTAACAACGTACATAGCTCACCTGGCAAGAAACTGAGAGCCAAAACTCGCATCACAATCTGAATGACTCATCTATGCAAAATCAAACTTTTTACTTAATGTTCCTTCCTTTCAGCCATCTTGCTATATTAAGATGTAGCATGCATAAGCTTTATGTGTGATTTGCATTGCAAACATGGTGCACTTATCTACTTAAATCGAAAAAAATGGGCTGCATGGTACCGGTCCAATTCGAATTTAAATGATACCAATTTCAATTTTAATATAAGTGAACGATTCAACAATAATATTTCCAAATGGGGTTAATACAAGCAGTTTTACAAAGAAAATATGAATAATTTAAGCATCGGAGTTATTGTTCTCTTCTAACCATGTTTATTTTTCATATATATTGTTACATCAATAACTTTAATTTTGTCAATATTGGCTGTCATATTTAACAAGGATGATAACCAGTTATTTCATGAATTTATAGTTAAACTGTTTGGTGAAGTACCCAGGTTTGACCGGGAAGGACAATGTAAAAGAAGACAAACACTTGGAATGGCCTGACTTTTAAACCACCATGTACATTGATTAAGGGACCCTTCTCCTCTGGTATGCATCATTTTACCCAGTTATGCCCCCGTCAACGCTTTGTAAATCATAGTTTCAAAACATCCTTAAGAATGTAATATTTTTTTGTAAAAGCTAATTTACTCATCGTCCATGGAGAAATGATATTGCGTTCATTTGCACGAGTATTATGTGCGTTCGAAAATTAAGCGAATGTTTGCTGTGGTGCATGCTTGTGCAGTCACAGAGGTTTTACCACTTTGTTGTGTTCAGTACGATGACGCGTTTACAGGGAATACATAGAAACAAGTTTAAAAAAAGCTAATGAAATTTAAAAAAAACAACTTATACCACAAGCTTAACTGCACGTCGTGAAATATCTTCTAACAAGATGTCAAAGTTTCGGGTCAATCAAGTCGCATTCATTGTCATCTTGTTTCATACAAATAAGGCCAGCCAGCCAAAAAGCCAGCCAGCCAGCCAGCCAGCCAGCCAGTCAGCCAGTCAGCCAGCCAGCCAGCCAGCCAGCCAGCCAGCCAGCCAGCAAGCCAGTCAGCCAGCCAGTCAGCCAGCCAGTCAGCCAGCCAGCCAGCCAGCCAGCCAGCCAGCCAGTCAGCCAGCTATTCTAAGTATGTGAAATTTGATAAGACGTGATGTCGGACAAATTTAATAACTTAAAACAAAACACAACTTCACATTTGTTCGCAGCTTAATGATAACATCACTTAACAAATTTGTGTTTCTATTTATTCTTCGGTCACGCACAACCAGCAATGCATCTAGTCATATCATGAAGAACAGCCTGTAGCAATGCAAAATAGGTTCATTACTGGTTAGATCAATGATTAATTTATTCTTAAATGTCTGTTAAAATCAAGATACCACTACAAAAAAATACGAGAATTGACAGTTCCTACTATACAGAATTGTCGAGGTTTTAAAGGTGAAAATGTGTCAATTACCGGGTGTCCTTGGTCAAATGTCTTTCCAGTATACGTTGAGTCTAAAGGCTGTCATTATCTTATTGTCTGCTAATGTAGATGTTCATTAGATGGCTTGCCAACGATGGAGGCTAAGTAAAAAACACATTAAGATAGAAGCTGTAGATAAGGTGAAAAGGATAATAAAAGTTGGTAACGGAAAGTTTTTTTTATATTTTAAGTTAGGATGAAAAGGACAACTTTACATTTTTATTAAATCTAGCATATCAAATATCGTACGGTTTAGCGTCTTATATGTTTTATCAAGCATCGTGCTAAAGTTTCAAGTTGTAATCATATAGCATACACACAAATTAACAGATTTTGAATCTTATTAAGAAGATTTATGAACTCTAAAAATGTATAAGATTATTCTCGGAACAAATTAATATATTTTCCGTGTTTTTCTTAAAAACAAGATTAATTATGTTTTGTATAAGATCAAGGCGACACGATAAACAACTTCTTTAACGACGTTATCAAGAGTAATCCCTGAATATGTCAGTCACCGGTCACAATGTCAACAATGAACCGATTACCTCCCCCTAAGACGATAAAAAGCTAATCAATCTCACCAGATTTTCTTACCAGAATTATATGCTGATTAGTTTGATTGCAGCCCGAAGTGTTTGAACACTTTATTTATCATCACTTCTATCAAACTAACATCAGAGAGAATTTTTTGTCCTTCCTTTGGGCTTTCATACTTTGAAATATCCCGTCATGCATAAAATGCCAATCAGTTTCTGTATAGCATTTACGTTTAAAAACATGTGGCACAATTGGTTATTGTTCTTTTGTACTCGAGAGCTTTACACTGTTACACACTTATTCACCATTAAAGCCTGTTAATGGAATCATTTCCCTATTGCGAAATGCGTTATTTCGCAACAATGTCCTTTTAAATGGACATATAATTCGTTGAGCGACGCTAAGGAGCTAATGTGATGGTTGATATTTTTTTTGATATCTCATATCTAAAAGCCATTTGGCATATCTTATAAACTTGTAGCGCATGTTTTTCTTCTCCTGTCCATTAACAGTTTACGTACACAACAAATATTGAGAGTTAAGAACAAGCTTAGGCATTGATCGTTTTTTTTAAGTTCCTAGATTTAAAATGTTCGCAATCTTAAATTGTAATTGCCGACTAATAGTTCTAGGTTCGCAGTTAAATATTCGTTGGTAAAAAGAGACGGAGTTGTGTGATAATTTCATACTATTTATTTTACGAAGCAGTAGTCAAATAGCGAAAGTTACACACGAGGTTTCAGTCCACTTAATTCTTATTAAACACAACTTTAGCTCAATTAGTCATTGTAGTGGAAAATAAGGGCTGTTCAAAAGTTACTTGTCTTTTTTAAATCTTGAGTTCACTTCTCTTATAAGAAAGTAGGTTTTAAGACTTCTATAATTTGCGTTACTATTGGACGCCTCACAAAGGTATTGAAGCTTTTAATCACTGACATTTGTTGACTTACATATTCTTATGTGTTTAAAGGAAGGGTTACCGGGTAGTGTTTCTCTAAGGATTTAGATAATATGAATGTGATTAAATGATACTGCTATTTCAACTATTGCATTGTTCAGGCATGATCCTTGGCAATTTATGTTCTACGTAGTATAGTGTTTAGCATGTTTTGCAAACAAATATAAAGACATCCTTTTTGAATTATTTTCGTTCTCTCTTTTTGTTTGTTTGTATCGTTTGCCCGTTACAACTCGGAAGGATTCAACTTAGTCGAGAGCAAACCAAGAATACTGATTTTGCGGTAGCCGACTGCTTTACACTCTCATGTTTTAACATTATGATGCGTCCATCCATCCAGAGAGTGACAACTATCCGACATCACAAGGTACTCTAGATAGTTATACTGTCAGAGCTACAGTTGACAACAAATGACATCAGACAATACAGTTCCAATATATTTTTCAAAATATGTAACTTTTAACTTTTCAGAAAAAGTACACGGAAAGAGCGACGCCGAAACAGATTTTTCTTTTTTAACGCTTTCAAGGCAAGGTTTAGTTATTTGTTACTGATTTAGGCTCGTCTATTATTTGTTTCACCTTCGGTCAACACGTAAAAGTCAATATGCTATAATTACCGATAACATGTGATTAAATAAAGCATTACGCAGCAAACAATGTGCTAATCTTTTTCCTCCGTGAATGTGAAATCTCACTATTCATAAGCAGGTCTTTATATGACTAACAAATGACACGATCCCTGGTAGCTCTTAAATGTGACAAATCAATAATGAGGCAATAAGTACTGTCTTATGAATGCAGTATTTACATTTTTCATGGAGATTGTTGTTATAATTGAACTTAAGATTTCAATCACACACGGAATGTATATTGAAACCGATTTGTGTTAGCCTGAATCCTGTAACTGTCCTGCTCAAATACAAATCTTAAATGGTTAACCTCTTCTTGCTAGGGGTTTAATTATTTTTTAAATTATTGGTTATGTTATAAGAGCTTAACAAAAAAACATAACATATTTCCGTAATAAAAAGACAGTATACTTTGTAAAACAAAAAATACGAACGTACTGAAGTGAATGTTCATTAAATTGTAATCCCGTCCACTTCTACCTTTTTGATGACCTTTTTGGCTAGTATAAACTAAAGGTGCATGTGTTGAAATATGTAGATCTTATAAGAAATATGTGAAAAGTCTTGCATGTAAATTATTATTTTAAATTTAATAGTCCATGTACAGTTTGTGATGTTTTGATGGATGATCCTCATTCAAAGAAAACTTCACAATGTTTATTAGGTTTTTTAGGATGATGATGATACAATATTATATTTGTGAGTGTTAAATATCAGTGCAATATTTCTCATGCCCCACGGATAGAAAGATTTTAAGCACAGTCTTTCTCTGATATTTCTATCACTTTAGGGTCCAAGAGCGGACATTTTCATTCCCACCTCCTAATTAGGCGTCTTTTATTGTTACTGACAGTTCCTACATTGCTTATGGTCTTGATTATGTGATGATTGTTAGTATTAGTCTTGCCTTACTCTGTAAAGATGAGAAGAGGCATTTTTTCTTTCTAAAAAAGCTATTCTTATTTATCTTAAACTATAAAAGCATCTAAGCTCTCCCCCAACATTTAACGAATCAAACCCTTATTTTTGGTAAAAAGGATGTGATACCCTGCTGTACAATGATTTAGTGAGAACATATTTCATTGGTTAAAAAAATCCACTTCTCCCTTGCCTGACATGGTATCGTTCAAAAACATTTAAAATACTACTAAATTCCAAATTTCGAATTGTCGTGTTTCATTTTTTCGGCATTATACAATTAAAAATTAAGGCCAAATCGACTTGAAAACGGATGCAATCATTTCGCTATATAATGATGATTCCTTCCAGGCGCAATTACTGTTTCTGCGTCAACGAATTGAACATAACCAGAATATTCCATGCATATAATTCTCCTATAATCATTTCTAAGTACTTCCTGCTCGTCTACGATGATCTTTTTGTCCAATATGTTTCATGAAACTCCATTCCGGGACGTCATTTTACTCATTTTACTCTAAAAAAGCATATAATAGTACTTGCAGGAAATGTAGAAGAACTGTTTTAAGCAAACAATATAGTGGTTCACAGGACATTTATTATATTTATAATCTGCCTTGAAGATCTAATCTAATCATGAGATTATTAATGAAGAGTATTGAAACATAGTTTGGTAGACGTAACACTACCTACACCATAACAAACAAAAGTGTTAGTTATTATTTAGTATACTTTAATTTAATCATTGATCTATACAGGCTTGCACCGAAGATCAATCCAATCCTTACATGTGTTTGAACTTAATCAGAAAAACAATCGGCGTTTTCATTAAACGCGAGACAATTATAGAAGACCGAGCACCTGAGCGTTGCTGCAATAACAGCGATTAATCTTAGTCCAGCCCTAAGTCTAGACACCTAGCAGATGACTTACTCAAATTCAGGCAGCTTTTCTTCTACGACCCAGTGATGCTTGTTCATCGGTTGAGTGACAAGACGGCTTAATTTACCATGAAGCAGAAATGAAAAAACGACCTGTCGCTCAGACACATGGCGTATATATGGATAATTGATGAACTAAATGATAAGAGATTCATCACAAAAAAAGACAAATGAAAAAATATTGTTTTAAAGCTCTTCAACATTGTACAGATCACATGATTCATTTCTTTACATATTGATAATCGTTTGTGTGTATTGTTCGTATTAAAGTAAATGTACATAACCGTTGATGATCATGGCTGACCTTAATGCTAAGGTTGGGATCCGACAACGATGGTTTTGAACACTTTATCGTCAATCATGGACTAGGTACACGTAATTGCAATAAAAGATACTCCGAAGACAATCACATGATAATCGGAGGCATCATTTTCAACAGAAAGCGAAAGGACATCCATAAAGCAAAAATAAGAAATAACAAGACCAAAACAAAACCAGTCATACCCTGTGGCTTTCCACCAGAGGTGTAGGTTGCCAATGTTTGATGTTAGTGCCATTAGAGGAGCTGATATTATCTGAAGATATCGCAATCTTTGAATTACCTCTCGAGAAATAGAGAAAGCTATTCAGGAAACACAAGGAAATTTAGCCCGTGGTTAAAACAGATTACAGCTGATATGATGAAAGCAATTAATGCCACAGGTGCAAAGTGCTTGGTTGAACTTGTCAACATTGTATGAACGAAGGAAAAGTGCCCGACTACTGAAATAAAGGGATAATCATTAAACTTCTAGAGAAAGGAAATCTGAATCAAATCAGGATCAGGCGAAGGTATACACCTTCTGCCAGTAACAATATGAAAGTTGTTAAGATGCGGACTTTTTGTTTTATTTTTTAATCTCTTAATATATGTTAGTCCACATTTGAAATAAGTTTTTGTCTTGACACAATGTTCTGAATATTTAACGTACAAAATAAAAAATAAAATAGACTTAACCGATTGCGAAGTGTGGGTTCTTCCATTTATCGTAATATTAATAGGACAATGAATTGCACACAACTATGAAGATTTCTCCAGATCTTTTGCAAATAGTAACTTGTTTATTTGTTTATTTGTTAAATGCATGTTTTCCTTCCAGTTGAATTTCAACGCTAACAAAACTTTGGCTTAAGCAAAGTTCATGGCCCGATGCACTCGGTGCTTCAATAAAAACAGTTCAAAACTAGAAACAATGAGTATTCGTAGATAGTACAACCACAGACAAAATCAACAAGCATTTTATAGCAAACAACTCCAGGGCCATAACCCTGTCGACATATTTTTCAAAAAGTTGAGGAAGTCATTCTTAGAAGGTCCATAGAAGAGTATGTGTGCAATATTGCCGTATTAAAACCCTGATTCACATTATAAAACGCGCAGCTATTTTTGATGAACGTGACCTGTGTGTTCAATACAGAAGAAGATATATTATTATAGAAAAAACTATGAATAGAAAGATAAAACAAATTACTTTTAAGTGGTAATTATTTCATGCTTGATGATTTCTTCTAATCAAAACGTCAAACTTTCCCAAAGTACCTCAAGGCTCTGATTCAATATCCATTTATATGTGCGGACACAACTCACGCAAGGGTTTTCATCTTTGATATGTTCACTCAAGTGAACTGTTAGTGACCCGATTCTAATTCTGGGCAATCGAGCAAAGTTTCTTTCAATTCGGCCGTTGATTGTAAAACTCTAGAAACAGATGTTGACAACTCGTGTTAGCCTTTATGTTTTGTTTCTCTTCTTTTTTAGGGCCAACTCTATAGACTTGCACTCATTAAAAGCATGAGTTTTTTTGTAATTCTGTCTTTTATTTCATTTTCCATCACAGTTTAAAATCCCAATTGTCTGCTTTCCATGCATCTCAGAGACCTCTCCAATTCCACACTCTTCCACTTTTCAACTTTAATTTTTTGCCACAATAGATGTATTTTTTAAAATAATTGTGTAAGAAATTCAAACACAGACAATTACTGACAATCATGAAAATGTAAAGCCGTCAAATGTTGTCTCGAATTGAATTTTGCATCTTCAACCCAATGTAATGCGGTGTTAATGTTTCATTCAAATTATTTCCTCCATATGTTTATAGCAGCTATATCCCACCAACTCTCGTTCTATATTTCATATTTTCTCTTTTAATATCAATAAAGTTATTATGAATTTGCGTCTTTCATTGTGACATTTGGGTCCAATTAACCTGCTGGCTAAATAAGTAACATAATTGCTATAGGGCTGACCTTCATACAATTTATTACACTAATGACGTCACAGGAATAGGAAGACTAATGAGAGTTTATGTAAAGAGCAACTCTTCACCCGGTAATTGATTATGGGAGAACCCTCCAAAATTAAAGATTGTTCAAGAGATTAGTGAAAGTCATTTATCATCGCACTCAATGCACTTTAATCGTGCTGAAGTCTGATTAGATCTATAGTCAAATTATTATTTAATTTCAAATATCATTTCGTTCCGGGTGTGTGTGTTTGTATGTGTGGTCATGAGTTATATGTATGTCTGATTGTGCATATTGATTGATGCTCGTGTCGTACAAAACATAAATTGTGTAATAAAGTATGTGTCAGTAAAAGTGACGACACGAGTCTTTGGTAATTAATAAGGAAAGACAATCCACTGACTGTCATAACACATTTTGTTTTAATACTGTCAGTTAACGTTGAATTGATTAGCTACTCACATTGACCGGAATGGGAAACAGTTGCGTCTAATCTCTCCATGGTTCCAATTTAAGCGTCAAGGACAGTCTTACGGAATCATGTTAACACTTGCAAGAGATTTAGACTGCAATATGTTATAGTTGTGCCAGTTTGAAACATGTAGCAAGTGTTCAGGTCGCGATCTTGTTTATTTTTCCATATGATCTCTTTCGAAGCTTATAGGGAAGGAGACCGATTGCGACACTACACGCCCACCGTAGTGATAAAAAGATAGCCGCTCGGCCGAGTGAGCATGAAGAACTTAAATGTCATCACCTTCAACACTGGAGGAATCTCAGATATCAAGGCCGAACTACTATCAAACCAACAACCAAACATACTCTGTCTCCAAGAGACCCATAAGGAGTCTGCTCCGCCTAACATCCAAGGCATGTACCTCATCATCCACCATGGAAGTGCCATTTATGCCAGAAACAAGTCAATCGTTGTTAACAGTGAACCTGTCCATGAACGGCCAAGAGACTCTAGAAGTAGAAACCACCAGACTGACAATCCTCTCGATCTACAAACCACCACGAAGCTCTACAATAACAACACGTTTCCTGTGGCCTAGAATCGAGAACCAAAGTACCAAACCCCTGCTGGCAATAGGTGATTTCAACAGCCACAACAACATCTGGGGATATAAGGAAAATGATGAAGATGGCGAATCCGTCGAAGAATGGGCCCCCAGCAAGAAAGACAAAACACCTTTCTTTAGCGTCAGATGACAGAAAGGCTACAATCCCGACGTATTCGTTGTGTCATCACGATACTTCACAACTTTGACAACATCATTGGTACACCCATACCAAAATCACAACACAGACCTGTGATCATCTAGGTGAAGCCTGTTATCCAGCCCCTGGAAACAAATGGAATCCCAGGATTGAACTTCCGAAAGGCTCAATGGTCAGACTTTACCTCCGATGTATTAATTGTCGTTAGGCCAATTATAACCAGAAAGGTTAAATGGGTAATCGTGTCTAATATATCAATTTAACGAAACATGCCATGACACCTTACATTGCGATCATTTAAACTAGAATGTTATCCTATATATGATATAATTATTGGTTACACAACGATAATGTTTTTGACTTTTTAAATATCAAAGATTGATGGAATAAATTGAATGGAATTGATTGAATCTAATAAACAGTACACAATGCCATCAGAATTTGATGTTTCAGCCTAAAAGATACTTCAGCATTGGTGTATCAGAAGTGCTCCAAAAACACAATATACTTGTGTATTAAAGAGAGGTGGTTGGAAAGCATTTTCAACAGAAGTTCAGAAACGTAATCCTACATAAGTAAACTACCGTACATAAAAATATTAACGTATATTTTCTTTTTTTTCCGTTATACATATACGTTGTCCTCAGTTACTTCATTTGATGTGATCCTTTAATATAGTAACACCTAACAGAGTTGGAAAATACAATTTAAACTTGTATAAGACGGATCCAGGCGTTCCTGACCACTGGTCAGGACAACATGAATTGATACAGGGTAGATTCAGTAAATTTCGCGACGAAGATAAAAAAAATGATTCATGTTTCAGAAGTGTAACAGAATAATTCATTACATATGAGTATGGATCTCCTTACAAAACAAAAAGAAGAAAAACGAAGAAAATCACAGTTTGTCTGTACACAACATCACCCATAGTAACCAAATCAGTTATCACATCAGACAGAGATATATGAGCACAAAATCAAAATAGTTTTTATGTTGGGGACATTCATATTATTCTGTTTTGTTCATCTATGAAATTCTTGCTAGGCTTGTCATTTGAATAACTTTTGTCTGGATTTTTTTCTCATGTTCACGTTGATGGTATATTTTTTGTAGTAGTTAATTGCATTCAAAATACAACTCAAAATAAAACAGTTTATAGGTGTAATGACTTCCGATAAAAAAATTGCCTTGTTAGTGGAATGTTGTGTTTTAATACCAAGAGGGACATACACAGACTTTATAACATATTTTAAACATCAGTTATTTTGGTAATCGTGCTTTAAGTGATCGGTCTAGTTTTAGTGAAATTTGTAATGATATGGTTTATGAGTTATTACCTTTTCGTTCAATATGCGGCATATTATTAAATAATCTACGTAGAACGGCCGCCGACAAACCCTACTCAGTATTTATAAGACGTATTTTGACAATAACAACATATATACATTAAATTTAACTTCACTGCCTTGTAATTCCATAATGGTTGATTATTCTATTTTGCAAGAATGCACTTTAAGATGTAGGAATTCAATTGAAATCAGTGATCTGTAATTGCTATATGAGGTATATGAAGGGATACTCCAACTGACAATGGAGTCTTAGGATTATATAATTAAACTAGCTGGCTGCGTGGTATACCGATATTTCATATCAAATGAATAGGGTGATTTGTAAGGCTTATTAATGAAAAATACAAATTCTTTAATGTCATGTCAAGTAGACAATTATTACGTCATATAATTCTCATGTCAATAACCCTTACATACAAATCATAATTTTTTGCTTGAGCTTTTTTACCTTATACACTTTTAAATTTTACGGCATTCGTTTTGACATTTGTGTCCAATTAACCTTATATCAAAATACGTAACATCAATGCTATAGGGCTGTCCTTTAAACAATGCATTACACTTACGGCGTTACAAGAATAGGACGACTAATGAGGGTTTGCGTAGAGAGTACCAGTTCACCCGTAAATTGATAAGAACGAGGACCCAGAAATTGTTGCCTTTGTGCACTAGAGACCACTAGGGATAACCGCTGTTCGAAACATGAAAGGTTTTTCCCGAGACTATTACATGTTCAAATATGTATTGTTTTCTACGGTAAGCCCATTAGTTTAAGAGATATGATGTCCAGCTTTATCGTTATGTCTTCAATGTACTATCTAATCACTGATGAGGTAAAAATTTACAAAAAACGTCGTATCCTAATGTCAACCACCAATACGTCGGTTGCCTTGACACGTTTTTTATTAGATACAACAAAACTTAAGTAACCTTGGGTGACTTTTTCATGAGTAAAATGTGTTCTTAGTTAGATGCCCAGCGTTTATATTGATTTACCAGAAGAAGACTTCAAATACAAATTACCTGCATTCAATGAGTTTGCTAAGAAAGTTCTCAGACAATGTGAAACGGTGTACCATATCTTGTATATAAGAGATATCCAAATGTTTAAAAACCCCTGTAAGGATACCTAAGAGAGCTGTGGAGGAAGAATGATATCAGCGACTCGTGGAGATAAGCAGAAGGCATCTTTATTCCGAATAAGGATGGAGCACGATCAGTATCAATATATAACTATTATTTAATGAAAGTTGAAGGGAAACTTGTCTTTGCAATGAAAGCCAAAATAACCAGAGAGTTTGTCATCAAGAACAACTTCATACATACATCAATCCAAAGAGGAGGCATTCCAAAGTCGTCTGGATGTATTGAGCACACATCAATTTTATCCCAATTTCATCGTCAGGACAGAGACAAGTCAATATTAGATTAATCATGGGTGACATAACTACTACAAAAGAGACAGTACCACAGACAAAAAGGCTGTTACATCGTATATCATAGAAGTTACAAAAAGAAAGTAAGAGCAGATAATTGCATATCTCTGCTTATCTTTAAAGGAAAGGTGCAAAAAAGATAATTGAAAATTGATGGAAAGGTAATAACTCCCATTCAAGACAAGGCTGTGAAGTATCTTGGTAAGGAATACAAGGCAAGTCTATCTGACAAAGAACAAATCCCAGAAGTTGAAAGAAGTCTCAAAGAAGAATTGAAAAAGATAGACGAATGTAAACTACCTAGTAGATACAAGAGGTGGATACTACAGTACATGTTATTGCCAAGACTGATTTGGCTACTCTCAATCTTCAACATCCAGCTTCAAATGTTGACGAAATGCAAAGACAGATTACTGCAGTACTCAAAAAATGGATGGGTATCCCCAAAAACCTATCAACAAGGTGTCTGTACTCAAAGTCTTCTAAATTCGAATTGCCTTTTTCTTCTCTGACTGAATAGTTCAAAGTTACAAAAGTAAGACATTTGGTACGTTTTCAGGAATCAAACCACCCATGCATCAAAGGCGCAGATATTGAAGTTGCCAAAAGCAGAGAGGAAACACACGTGAGGAGATAAAAGATGCAAAGACAAGATTGAGAATGCAAGAAAAAACTGGAGTCCCAAATAAAAGAAGAGAAGGAATAGGCACCAGGAAAACAGTACTACAGTAAAAGCTCTAAGAAAAGTATAAGAGATATGATAGTAAATGCAGTAAGAGAGAAGGAGGAAGACAAAATAATAGTCAACATGACAATAAAAATGAAGGGAGAGAGGAGGAAGAGAAAAGAAAAATTATCTTTATCAAAGCAAGAGAGAAAATTGAACCAAAGACTCTGCTAAAACAAAAATCAATCTTATCTTCTGCATTGAAGGATTGAGGGATGTCAGTTGACATAGTGGAGAGACTGAAAATACTAGTATCAGTAGCAGTGACAGATGTGAGGACTGAGTTAACCATTACCTCATTGAAAACCAAGCAGATGACGATCATTGAACTAACTATGCCAACTGAAGGCAGAATTGAAATTTAAGGAGAAATAAAAAGATCAACATATGAAATATTGGTATAATCAGAGGACAGAAAGAACGGCTGGCGAATGAGATCTTGGCCGGTTGAGGTAGGCTGTAGACGTTTCCCAGCTGTCTCAATGCCAAGACTACTGAAAGACTAAGGATTTGCTGGCGGAGAAAGAAGTAAGATGATGTAGAAATTATGCGGTATAGTAGAGGAGGCCAGCAGAAGCCTATGAAAAGCAGGCCATTTTAAGAACTGGGGAGGAAACAACAAATGACGAAGCAGGCCCACGGTGGCAAGTCTGCTGCTGACAGAGCCAGGAGCTGGTGTCCCGCAATACCCGCTAACAGCTCGTGGTAGGCGGCTGATGAACGGGCCTGCCGATTCAAGATCTATGCTTCCACTGCTCAAAGCAACCTAGGTGAGCATGGATATGCTTTTAGAAGCTGTATCTTCTCTCTCTCTCTCTCTCTCTCTCTCTCTCTCTCTCTCTCTCTCTCTCTCTCTCTCTCTCATACAGGGGTCATGCAAGTGGGTTCATGGGATTAGACAACTTCCTTTTATGAAGCAAACCTCATTTCCTTTAAGCCTGTAAAAATCAAGTAACCATAACAATGTGGGCAAAAGATGTTTTGTGTTTCTACCAGTGTTTTCTGACAAAATATTGCAGTCATGATTTGCGTATGGTAATTTGTCTCTTACAGAGGTCTTGACCAGTTGTTAATCAACTTTTAGATGTAATGAGTGAGTGCTCATTTGCACGACTTGTTAACGATCAAATTATCATGACAGGTTTTGACTGCAATATACAGCTAGAACCTACCCTAAGAAACTTAAAAAAAAAACATTGCCAAGAAATTCATGTTCAATTGACTTTTCAAAGGTCACGCAAGTAACTACTCTGTCATGAAATGTTCTGTTATACTCATACGCTAAGGTGCATGACCCCCGTTCGAGTAAATTTATCCTTAAAAATGTGCTACTGTAATACATTGTTAGAACATACCATAGGGAAACTAAAATCACTATTTGCCAAAAGATTCGTGGTTAATCGATTCATACAGGGGTTATGCAAATTAAAACTCACTCATGAAATCGAGTAATTTTTATTTAAACAGCTGGTTATGGTCTTTGTATGAGTCAATTTACCATACACAAATTATGACTTATAAAACATTGAGTGTCGGAAAACTGACTGTAAATACTTAGCCATGAAAAATGCCACCTCACACATCCCTCAACACGCTCAATACCCGCTTTTAGAGAATCAAAGAAGAGGGATATTTGTAGTTAATGTAATTTGGCACGAATATGAAGAGAAACTGGGAATTTAAGATGGGACATAGTCACGTACAACTCTTTAACTATTCGTTAACCTAAATACAAATCAATATTCACGTTCAAGGTTATATAGAATGACTTTAGAAGTTGACATTGAATTTCTTTTTATTATGTACCGACTGACCCCAAAAAAGATTTACCCAAACAAACACCAATAAAATTACTATTATTAAAGATACGAACAGATGAATTGAGCGGCAATCTTTAAAAATACGTATACGTTACATAAAATAGACAATTGTATGTATAGAGTTATAGACCATATTCAAGATGCACCCTTTTCTGAGACATTTTACATTGACATTTACTGATTTGACCTTGTTATACATAATATTTTAGGATGAGCCTGAAATGCTCAGCTAACCATCAGTTTTCAACAAGATTCAGTAGTTTAAGATTGGTCTAATTGTATAACCTAGACAAGTAACAAAACATTTACTTTCCTTAAACCATACAACTTACTTCTAGTATATATTTGAACTACTGAATCACCATCTAGGCTACATTTAGGGGTTAAGCACGACGATTTTGGTTATATATTGGAAACATTTTACAATTTTATAAAAATAATAGTTTCACCTGGGTTCTTACTGGTCTGTGACTTGATCGTATCGGGTATTTCTAGTTCACATTAACTTAGCTGTCAAATTCGAATAAAGCATATAGATAACGTTTCCTAGGCCACTGGCCTGCTTCAAGGGATCATTAAACAATTACGAGCTTAACTCTTATGTCGTTAGATCTCCATTATTTGTTATTCAGTTTTCATTCAGTCATTAACTTTTTTTATTAGGGGGATGTATGTAAGGCCAAAGCGTTTGTCCCTTTTGGGGCTACAAATTTGGGAGCCTATTGAACCCACAAATATCATATAGGTCACATTTGCGAATGGGTGTGCCTGGAAAGAGGGTCTGTGTGCTGGACTATAAAGGCTTGCCGCTCGGCAAGGTTTGACTGTTTATAAAGATGGGAAACAAATGATAATTAGCTGATGTTCAGTAAATAGTGACTAATTTTATCGACAAACTGCATGATTTATCCAAACTTTTTCCTAATCATATTTCATAGTGTGTCTGAATCACTATCATTATGCGAATTCAATTATACTAGACATGACTACATAACATCATGAAACAGTCTAGGGTTGATTACTAATGAAAATAATAAAATATTCTTTCGGGAACATCCGAGGAATCTTCCTATATCCATTAAATGTAAATATAATATAAGCTAACATACTTTCTTGTATGCGAGGTTTGACCCCATTCTACCCATTAGGTTACAGGTCAATTGCTAGATTTAGCCAAGGTCGAATCTCAATCCTACAAGGAGAGACCTCACCATAATATACAATCACATAGAGATTTAGACAAGCGTGTGTCATAAAAATAAATTCAATAGAACTCGGGTCATGATTTACGTGGAAGTAAAAACGTCACTTACCATAAGTAGTCCCACCGGACCACATTGTATTACTGTGTGAGTAAGGTCGAGATTGATTTATTATCACTTTGCTTACAAATTAAGAAATATATTTCAAGGACATTAAGAGTATTGATTGCTATTATATTTTAAAGCTGGGTGTTTTCTTCCCATCCCTGGGACAGATTGACTCCCTAATTTGCAACGAGATGTACAAGTCATATGGGACTCATCTCGAATGGTAGTGTGGGCTGGGTAGGGTTAATTGTGCCAATTCCCTGCAATGTACTCTTTGCTGGTCTCACTATAATTATAGATATTTTTAGTGAGACAGCTGATCATCTCTTCCTGGCTAATTGCTCCTTGTACAGCTGTTCCCACTCCAAGAGAGCTTTGCCACGTTGTTCAATTATCTTTTGTCATATATTCATCTTTTAGATCAAGTTCCTTTTCTTTTCTATTCGATTAGTAGTCTTCGCTTTCCCTACTGTCACAAAAGCACGAGATATGCATAGATTTTCTAATTGTGTTGTTCTATCTCAGTTAATGTCCATTCAATATTGAAGAATTTTCCATGAAAGCAAAAGAAAATGTATCTTTTAGCGATAATTATTAAATGCTCAGTCCGCTCACTACGTCTTTAATCTTTTTGAATGTGGTAATTTGATTTGTATGGGATTCTCTCATACGCAAGGATACATTTTATGAAAATTGGTTTTAAAGAATAAACAGCAGTATTTTTCATTGTCATTCTTAGCTGACTATGTGATGCAATAAAATCGTTGAACTTAAGCATAGTCTTTATACCATAAACAATAATTCCAATAGATACTCTACTAACAAGCCAAGTTTACAGGTTAAAGTTCTTTTACATTTGATTTGAATTGTGTTATAAATGTTATTCTAAATTGCACGGAAAAAATAACCGGAGGCATAGTGGCTTCAGGGTGATACACTCTTCATGCATGCAAGAGGACCAGGGTTCAAATAAGAAAATTGCACATATTTGCGACCACTCTTCACTGGACCGAAGTCCCAATTAGTGGCGTTAATATTGGACCTGCTTTTCAAATGACATTCATGTGTTGGGGAAGTCGCTAAACATTTTCACTCTGTTTGACAGTTCATCAATGTGCAATGGTTTAACTTTGACAAAGTTTATTTCGCCTGGGGTGGATGGTGCACCAATCAAAGAAACAAATATTCAACAAAATAGAAAATAACAAGATTTGCTGTTCTTATGAATGTGACTTTTTTTTAAATTGTATCATAATTTATGTAACGCAAAAATCGCATGTAGCTATGTAATAGACCAGAACTAATCCCAATCATGACGCTTATCAAATTTTAATCATTACACTAATTTTATGATCCCAAATAACATTTTGAATAATGTAAGTGTCTGAGAAAAACGGCAAACCTGTCAAAGTTAGTCGCATAAGACGTCATACATTTGACCTGGCCAACAGCTCAGGAATCGAAATATAATGTCAGAGATTTACAGGTCAAAGTTGAACTAAAAAACAGTAAATCTAGATGACTCATGGCTACATACCTACAGGTAGTGAACTAGTATGATTACTTTAGGTTATAAAACGTTATAGAAAGGTTTCTAAGGAGCCAACGGTTGTAAAGATACATCTTTGTTAAGTCTGGCGGGCGTGGTCGAATAAAATGACTTTGCTGTGTTTTTTGCAGACAGAAGGTCCTTATTTATTAGCTAGCTAAAAGCATTCAAACACAATATGATTTGTAATTTCCAGCGGATAAGAATATATTCTGTACCATTGAGTTGGATATGTTTCGGTTTTCGTATTTCTCATGTAAGAATTTAGAAAACTGTACTTTGTTCTACGACTTTCATGAAGTTAAAGCTGTCCTGGTGTTTATGTGACTCATAGGTTTTGGCTATTTATGTTAACTAAATATGTTTGGCCGTTAAGCGTGCCTGGTTGTTTTCATTATTACTTACATTGTCATATATTATATTTAAACTTGATTTGAATTTTTACGTTTTTGGAAGTATTTTATTTTTTATTGTCCCTATCTGCAAAAACATTTTAATATTTTTCGAATTTAATTCTAGTAGCCATTGATAAACTCTACCAGACACCTCTAGTGCGTCAGGTACACACGAGAATGAAAATTGTCAAAACAACAAATTTCCTTCTTAGCCTGTATTATTTGTTTAGAGATAATTGCACACTGTAACATTGTCTGTTGGCTCTGGTGATAGACAGAAAATGAGAAAACAACAAAGATAATCGTTAGTATGGTTGAGAAAAACTTTGTCGAAAGTGAGAACCCACAATTACTTGTTTTGTTTCAGAATAACAAGAAATCATTTAATAGCATCACAAAACAGACGCATAGATTGTCTAAGAAAACTAATTGTTTACAGTTTTACAACGACACATAATATGCATAAGGGAGAGATTCATACTAAGAACCTCTTCTTACTCGGATGATTGCTTAGCACTACAGCG
>JAUUEB010158785.1:0-14313 GCA_032362205.1 Clione limacina
TAAACCGGAAGTCAACTCGTTCTACTTTCATGAATAAAGTTTCTCCGTGATAATGGAGGTCGACACGTTGATGTGTTTTTTTATGACTCGCACGTCTAGTTATTGTAAACTGTAATCGTTTTATTTATTTGTTTCATTTAATTGTAATTCTGTATCCTTTACATACCTGTCTTTTTTGTTTATTTTTATCCGGTATTTGGAATTGTTCAGACACTTTTCATTGTAAGTGTTATGTGTTTGTATTCCATTTACGCTTCTCTGACTTTTCAACGTTTTTGGAAATTCACAAAAAAACAGAATGGATTTTTCTTTAACCGTTTGTCCGTAGTTAAACTTCAGAATTGGTAAAATAAAATTAAACACCCTGTATTATTGTGTAGCTTATAATGAGAAATTACACATTTTTGTTTATAGAGTATCTACCAAAAACATACATAGTATTCTAGAGTTAACACAGACTATCTGATGTTTTGCTTGTGTCAATGGTTGTAACTGAAGAAGTAATCAAATACCGATAAGCGGCCGACAGGCACAACCTAACGTGTCATTCGTACTTCAATAAAGCAGCATAATCTTTGAACCAAAGAAAGTTTTGATTTACATTGCATCTCTTGCTCCCCTTTGTTCAGTGCTCTGGTCGAGTAGAGTAGTATACTACTCGATTAGTTCTTAAGCAGTTTTTTTCGGTACTTCTACTCTACTCGAAAAATTGCAGACATCGAGTAGTCTTTGAGTAGTTGGGAAAGAAATCAACATATTTTGCGTTCTATTTCTGATTAATTTTCGTTCAACTTTGATTATTTTTGAATAAATGTTCCTTTTAACACAATTATTTAATACATTTTATCATTTTCTTTAATTTTGTTACTTGATAATGTAAATAATACATTAATCTCTCAATTTTAAACCTTTAAATTTGTTCATTTAATGATATCTATTTGTAGTGACTACTCAAAGACTACTCGAGTAGAGTAGATACTCTACTCAAGTACTTACCCTTCGATTTTTTCGAGTGGCTATCTACTCAACTCGAGTAGTTGAAAATGTCCAACTACTCTACTCGGTTCAAGTAGTCCATCGAACTACTCGACCACAACTCTGCCTTAATTAAACTCCGTGACACTTGAAACGATAAATAGACACAGACTTAGCAAACTGCGTTAAAGGCAAACTGGGAAGTGTTCTGAACGAATCACCGTCTCGTTTGCACGAATGCGTTATCAACTTCACGCTTTTCGTGCTGTAAACACCTAAAGTAACAATTGACGGTTTATTGTGAAAAAGGACATGCATTGAACTAATAGATGTGTATGATAACAGCCATAAGTTAGGTTTGAGTCAGGAAAACGATTATATAATGCGATAACAAAACTATTGATACTATCGATAACATTAATATCGATACAGTCTGTAAATCAAGATTTTAAAAACTGTTGATCAGCACCTGTGACAAAAATAAAAAGTTAGATGATATTAAGGCTGTTTTAAAACATTGAAATATTTTTCTATGTTGTGCTATTGTTCTGTTTTTTTTATAATTTTGATAAGAAGTAGAGCATGTAGGCACAGACATTTGTAGAATAAAATGTTCATTGTTACTACAGAGCCACTGTTTAGCTTGGCATACTCTGACAATTTAGCATCTTTTGACAGTGGAGAAGGTTCCCTAATGGTAATTGTAGAAATATGAGTGGCTTAATTCTTTTCAAATTTCTGTATTTTACGTGGCAAGGGTGTAGCTTTTAAAAAAAAAACACATCAAAGCTGAAGTTAATTCCTGAAAACAGGAAATTGAACCGAGGTTCATTGGATTTACATAGTAAAATACTCCTTTTATAATAACTTTATTCTAACCTAAAGTTATCAAAAAATCAGAGCGTGTCAGATTCTAAAAGCGCACCATCAAGTGAACAATTCTTCCATCAAAAAATAAATACGACATTTTAACAAAACTTACACCACGTCATATCATCTAATTTGAAAACATGATTTGTAAAATCAAAACTTCAATATAGATATAGTGAAATGCAAGAAATATACATTTATTTTAAGTTTGAGTTATCTGAACCTTTTCAACGTTCATATGTTTTATACCGTTGTAACTTTATGAACCGTTTGTTGAAATCTATCATCTGTTAAATACCCCAAAAACGTTTTACTGAACCTACTTGTGATCATTGTTAACATTTAGAATTAATACGAGTTACAATTGTTATTAGCCTTTCGGTAAATGCTTCACGAAATTCGGTTGGAATTGCACTAGAAGCGAGATCCGTACTCAAATTAGCAGTTTGTTCAGATAGTCAAATCCAAAATAATATTTCAATTACTCATTAGTTCGTTCGTCGATATACAACTCGTGTGCCATAAATTTGGTATAGAAACTCAGCAAGGAAGTATTCATTTTATTCAACATGGCGTATTTCATTAAAGTGTTGTGATTTACATAAATAAACAACATTAACGTACTTTGTAGAAATAATAAGCAGACGACGGAGCCTAGTGTGCAAATATCAAATTCATCTACGAGGTGTTGTTCTTGTTATCAACATACATTATGTGGAATTCACCTTTTTATTGAATATCTCAATGATATTATCACACGCATGTAACTGTCTGTCTCGTTGTTTGAAAACACCGACTGCTAACACCCAAAACAAATATTTTCAAATACATGCATTGTTTAAACAGTCGAAGTACCACATTATTGTTTGACAACTTTTCACTATTCATTTTATCTTGCACAATGATATTCTTGTATTCATAAACCGTTATCTGATGTAAAAATCTCATTTCCAAAGACGTTTCGCGCACTGCTTGCCTCAATAATAAAATTCTTAAGCGAAGCTGTTTGGGTGTCAAAGATATTGTTCCAGTGTGTATATTACAAGAGCCAAGGTCACAGACTGCCAAACAACAGAAGCTTTCCCAATCTTCCAAGGATATATCTCAAATCTGTTGCCGTTATAACTCCACTCAAGGGCATCGGACCTATTTCAAACACAAAAAAATAGATGACCTTGGTGAAAGATGTTTGTCTCGTCACATTGATATCATGTGTTAATGGATTGTTATTGCTTTTTTGTTGATGAATGGGAATTTGCAAGAGTTGTGTTTATGTAAAAAAGGCGTTACTGAAAAGACTGAAAGTAAATGTGTAGGTGCCCAGATTCTCTTTATCAATTTGGTGAACATTAATGATGATAAATTTGATGATAAGACTGAGATAAGAATGCTATATGTGACGCCTCATGTCGAATGGTTCTACTTGTTGCAATTCTTGTTTCTAGAAAGGAGTGTCATATACACATCTTTTGCTAGATTCGTTTTCCTTTTTTACTGAATAAATGACATTGAAAAATAACCATGTGGCTTCATCAGGGTAGATACATGTCTCATTCGATAATACAATTATAGATACACACGATACGGCACCAAAGGTTTCGTATAATATTCGACCTCTTTTTGAAAAATAAAGTATAATATTGATTGTTTTATTTAAGAGTTGTTATTCAAGAATCAGAGGAATCAACTTAGAAATGCGTGTACTAGAAAATCAGGCGTTAAAAAAAAGATGATCTTAATTAATATTCTTGCCGCTTCACTTAGATGAAGAGGGTCTACTTTGCTTAAAGGTATGTTCTTGAACAAAAATTGAATAGAAAACGCATGGAAATTACGTATACTGGGGTATTTTTCAAGTGTTTTTCAGAGAAATCCATACACTCTTCAAAACACTGCCGCCCAATAACATTCTCTTTCTATTAAGTGATTACAACAAAATCACTTCCATAATTTGTTCGTTCTAACACTTACAAGACGTTATTTCTTTTGACTTTGCTATTCTTTCATCTCCAGCCAATTCCAAGTTTCCTTCAGTGTAAAGACAATTCTGTCTTAGATAAAGTTATAACGCCGAGTGTAAACAGGAAATATACTCAGGAAGAAAACCCTTATGTTAGGTTTTTAGAACTTGGAATGCTCATTCAATGTTCGTCTGATTTTATAATTAGGTGAATTAATTATCAAAAGGTTGGATGAAAGTTTTCTTGAAGCTTCAATTGAGTATAACTAAAGTTTGTTATTTCCTTACTCATTGAGTACAATTCATAAAGTTTCTATGATGTTATTTACATCTGCAGGCCATGTGCATGAAGAGGAAGTAGGTGAACAAGCTGCCATCTTAGTTTGAGCAACATTTTCGTTCATCTTACATGGAATTAGAATACTCGAAGATGTCAATATATAATGCAAACTTATATTTGTTGTTTAGAAAATAAAAACGGTTATGTCTATACACATTAATAGTGTTCGTTTATTCATTATGTGTATAAATTAAATCAAAAGCCTCGAAAAAATAGATGAAAAGTAAATTTGTCATTGACTATCATCATTTTTATTTGTTCCAAGCTGGTTTTCATTACTGAACAATGTATGTCTGCATCACTACCGACTCCAAAGCTGAGTATTTAAAACTATGCAATTGTTGTTAAAGGGAAGATTTTTGCATGATTATTAAAATCAAATGACCTCATTATTTAGTTAGGCATTGAACGTTCAACAAATGGTCAAGCCTCGATTTGAAACCGAGTGTATTCAGTTAGGACTTTAAATATCAGACATATTGCTGATTAACCAATTGAGTTTATTCGGGCTTAATATTCACGTTAAAAATGTTGATCAGCCAGTATGACCACAGCTCTGCTTCAATAAAATGGGTGTACGAAGCGGAGGAGCCTGAAGACTACAATAAATATGATAGTCAGCATCTCCAGTTTGTTCTTTAAAAATCGATTGGTGGGACATTATGCGCATAGATGAGTTACTTCTGCCCAACCAGTTTCTTAAGTGGGAGCTATCTCTAGGTATTGGGAATTTGGTGTATAAAAGAAGCACTAAAACGTGTAAAACTCAAGATCACTTTAAAATGTCTCAATACTGACTTCAGTTACTAATAAATAATGACAGCTGATCGTTCTCTTGGGTGGAACACTTTCAAGCAAAAGGTTTTCTGAAGCTATAATAACGAAATAGAAGAGAAGAAGGGTGTAGCATAGCAAAGTCAAACAATCTCGTACTAGTTTTATAAGGTCTCTTATACATAGATAGTTATGCAAAGGATAAACCTGGTGAAGTAAGGTGGTATAAGTGTAGTAAGACAAAGGATCTTCCTGGTGAAGTAAGGTAGTATAAGTGTTGTAAGATCTTCCTGGTGAAGTAAGGTGGTATAAGTGTTGTAAGATCTCCCTGGGGAAGTAAGGTGGTATAAGTGTTGAAAGGTGGTATAAGTGTTGTTATTTTCCTGGTTAAGTAAGATGGTATAAGTGTTGTAAGATCTTCCTGGTGAAGTTACGTGGTATAAGTGTTTTAAGGTCTTCCTGGTGAAGTAAGGTGGTATAAGTGTTGTAAGATCTTCCTGGTGAAGTAAGGTGGTATAAGTGAACTTAGGTGGCTTAAGTGTAGTAAGTTGATATTAGTGTACTAAGGTGGTATAAGTGTTGTAAGGTGGTATAAGTGTTGTAAGGTGGTATAAGTGTTGTAAGGTGGTATCAGTGTTGTAAGGTGGTATAAGTGTTGTAAGGTGGTATTAGTGTTGTAATGTGGTATAAGTGTTGTAAGGTGGTATAAATGTTGTAAGGTGGTATAAGTGTAGTAAGGTGGTATAAGTGTTGTAAGGTGGTATGAGTGTAGTAAGGTGGTATAAGTGTTGTAAGTTGGTATAAGTGTTGTAAGGTGGTATAAGTGTTGTAAGGTGGTATACGTGAAGTTAGGTGGTATAAGTGTAGAAAGTTGGTATAAGTGTAGTAAGGTGGTATAAGTGTTGTAAGAAAAGGTGAAACGATATGGTAAGAAATACTAACGGTGGTTATCGATGAAAAGAACACATGGATTCCTTTCGATATACAATTTTAAGAATTTAACAAGGTGATAATAAAGTCAAATCATTTGTTTTAAGCGTAGCGGCTTTTATGAGCGGTCTCAAAATTATGTAAAGAACTTCGAGAGTAAGACATTTTTTTGTAATAAAACACTCAAAAACAGACAGGCCATAATGTATGTTCTGCTCTTCGTTCTGCTGAACTGGTATGTTAAATGAATAATGAGTTATTTGCTTAAGTAGTTAAGTGGTTAAGAAGTTTTCCATTTTTAAAACGTTTCTGTTTTCAGAATTCCTTAAGCTCTTTAATTGTTTAAATATGTACTTTTATACGTCGCTTATCGTTTGAAACGTTATCTCTCATTCTTCGTAACCATCTACTTAAAACATTTCAAACTTTATAACGACCTACCTTCATTACCTTCACCATAACGTTACTCATTATGCAACTATGTTGTCTTTTTCATCAAAGGATCAAGGAACAACACCCCAACCCCTACTGTACTTAATTTTTAGGTTGACTCGAAAACATAAATTAGTTCTAAGATACTGAAACCATGCTAACCAGTCTTTTAACGGAACCATTCACGACATGTGTTAGGTTCGTATAATTGCTAATGAATTACCAAATTAAAAAAAAACACCTAAGGTTTAATAGAAAAAGGATGTTAACATCCGCTCATGAGGACGACGCCCTCTTCCTATTGATTCTTGTCTTTCATACTATCGATCATGTCTCTGTGTTTATATTTTTTTATATGGTAACTATAGCAGAGTTTGCAATCATCAGTGATCAAAACAACCCCTCTATCCGATTAAGTATGTTAAATTATGAAATATGATGAGAGTGTTGCAAACTAATATTGTAGTTGCACGCGTTGGTCTCATATTTGTTTTCTTAATACAAACTTAAAAAAGGGTAAACAACCAACATCATATCGTATCAACATTCCTCGAATTATTTTATTTCTTGACATCTCCTAGTTGAACTCAAGTAGAACAGGTGAAATAACTGTCACTAATTTGTATGAAAATAGCAAACCGGAAAAGAAATATATTTGAACTTTCCTCATAAAATAAATTGCTAAATCTTCATTGATTGTATCCAAATTCTCATGTCGGGCAGCGTTCACCCCTTTCTGTTCGTTCCGCATCACTTGTGTTTTCTTCGTTACACTGGCAACAACTGTACGTCAGCTACCGGCACTGGTGCACTGCACTGCATGCCACTGTACTGTTAATATTATTATTTTTATAACAAATATTATTTTTCCTGGATAAGATGTCATCTTACCAAACTAACAGAATTAGTGGATACTAATGTGACATCCTTATTACTCATGAGTTGATAAATTGAAATAATGCTGTTAGCAAAACATATGTACGTCAAAATGTAATTGTTATTTAATCCAAAACTTGAAAAAGTATTCTGTTTTGATTTGTGTTCATAAATTTCCGCATACAAAATTTCAACAAAACTTGATTTTTAATTATATATCTTAAATCATCTGTAATTCCGTTAACTTTTTGGAAACTTTTAATGTTTGTTACCTTATCGAAAAGAAAAACTTGTAAAGCAAATTATCAAAGGCATGTTATTGACATTTAAAGTGCGAGTTAAAGAATCTGTCGTAAATACAAATAACGGAAGTTACTATGTTTTTGATACAAGTGACTTTAGTGTTTAGTGACTTAAATCACTCTTATTTATTTTATAATCGATCTGACAAGTCAAGTATACATTCTGATATCGGTACATCAATCCTTAATAAGTATCACCAGTCACTAGGACTACATGAATTGTTCCAAAGAATGATAATTGTTCTCTGCAACTTGATGCCTCCAGGGAAGAACCTTATTTCAACATTGTTGCCACTTCCGCTTCTGTGCTGATAATTATGGCAGTTACCTCCCCTCAGAGAAGACGTACATGTCTTGTTGTCAACACTTTGATACAGTCCTAGCATTGGACAACGAAAGACTTGGGATGAAGGAAGAAAAGAACAAACTTCCATATGTGTATTAGTTTATTCAAAGTTCTTAGATAATCGGTTCTCAGTTCATATTATTTCCTTTCTAAAACATATTATTTAATAAGTTTCTTTGCTCGATGACAAACTCTCAAAACGAGTTTCTAAGAGTGCACACGGAATTATTATTAACTTCAATTATGCTCACGATATGCTAATACCGGAGTGCACATTGGCATTTTATGAATGTAAAGCTATTTCGCATACGATGTGTTATTATCCATGAACACAGATCTCTATAAAACAAATTCTTAGCTGTGGTGGAGGGGATTGATAGCGAGTCTTTGCTGACCGTCACTGGTTTCATTTTCATTACAAACACTACTTACGTCAGGAACGAAGAATTAATAATGACAAAGAATGTCCACGTTCTAGAGAGTTCATTCACTTTACTTATAGTGTAATTGTTAATTCCTGAAGGAAAATGGTTTCCATTTACTTACCTTCTATGCCATCTTTCACCTGGCGTGTATGACGTCATTGATGAGTGACCAGACCAGTGCATGGTGTATGTTATCTATCTTATCCAACAAGGGATCCAGTCATTGTCAGATCAATTTTTCACGTCCCATCCTTTCTTGGCAACAGTCCTAAGGTATGGGGGTTAATCTTATAATATGTCTTTGTAGTTGTAAGGTATCTATGGACATTGGCTTATATGCTGTGTGATTTACTGAATAGAAATGTTGCTGATGGGGATGGTGCTATACCACTGTATGGTGGTTGCTTAGGATGATTGGACTAATGGAATATCGTGAGTAATACATCTGCTTTGTGTTGAGTTAAATAGTCGTAAATTAAATGCATAGATTAATAAACAGTCGTTAGCTACTGTTTCTATTTACAGGTGATGGAGAAGACGTGATATGATTTTCATTATGAATCGTAGACAGAGAGCAGAACTCAAAAGAGATCATTTGATGAAGAGGAAATAAGATAATAACAACAGGAAGAAGTTAACAATTGAATGCGCATACCCAGAACATTATAGACGTGAAATGTTGGTTTTAACCCCCGACATTTGAAATTATATTTAACACTAGCGACTTCGTTGCTTTGGTGTTACAATACTTTCTAATAAGTAACTGACTAGAAGAAGAAGAAGAAAGTATCCAAAGACCAACATCTCCTCACTGTTTCCAATGCATAAATATTCTTAAATAGGTCCCCTTGACAAAACTCAGGTACATTGCACCCTTGAAAATGGCGTTTTGCGCAAATATACCCCACACATTTAAAAAGCCTCGATACGCACTTCATTTTGCCAAAAGAATAAATAAACCCCAATAAGCGTCGTCTTCGTAAGAAAATATCATGCTAAACCTACTGTGTTTATTCGCATATCGCGCGGACCTTTGAGAATATCCCTAAGTGAGCTTGCGTTCCAGAAGCAATCAGTACAACAAGTAAGATAGTGATTTGACGTTAATTGAAATATATAGTAAAATACTAAACATCTTAATCAAAAATCGTAGCATGTACCAATTTACACCAAAAAGCATGTAGAATACTCCTTTGGTATCTAAATTATCACATGTTAAAAGCCCAGCCGAAGCATGCCACGAACTTTGGAGATAATCGTAACGTATATACAATTCAGTGTATATGTTATAGATTAGATCATAGCATTTTAAAGAAATATGCTCATCATATGCTAATGAGGTAGGTTCATTATTGGAGATCTAATTCATCTAAATCTATCCTGACCACAGGTTAAGCTTGGTTATACTAAAACAAGGGAAAGTAGACTGGGTTGTCTATCTTATGTAAGTCAACACTCACATGGAGATCTTGTGGTGAGATCTAATTAGTGACTCAGACCTAACAATCATTTCCTCTTCCTCACTAACAATCCCTGCTGACAATGGCGTAAGACAGGTGCCACGTGAGTACTACCCACTACGCTGCTCAATCTGGTTTAAGTGAACTAAACTCAATCAGACTCAGGCATCGCTCTGTCTTTGTGTCGGCAGTATAGGGTTTCTGTTTTACTATATCGGGAACGACGCTTAATTAGACAAGGGAATTCCATTAAACCAATTATTAAACCGTCTCTGTTTTCGGAAGACTCAGATAATCCATTATAAGATTTCACTTTGCTTACTTGATGAGCGTCTAAACCCTGCAAAGGCTACTCTAGGTCTCTTAGTTAATATATTGGAATTTTAACTCATAATTTAATAGGAAATACAATCTTATTGTCAATATTGTCTTTGTCGGGCATTTGTTCTATTATATTTCTTTCACCTTGCTTGAGACAAGGATAACATATTAAGTAGTTTAATGATCACGTGATAAATTAGAATCATTTAACGCTTACCTGAAACATTAACAGATACTGGAATCTTTAGCAGTGACAAATGACGTTTTGATATTATTATAATCTAAGCTGATAAAGTAGTGTGTTTACTACCGTTGATTATGTGTTACCGATGATTCTCCTTTACAATACCCTACACAATCTCTCACACAATATCCCACACAACCTCCCACACAACCTCCCACACAATTTCCCATACAATCTCCTGCATAATCTCTCACACAACCTCCTACAAAATCTCCCACAAAACCTCCCACACAATCTCCCACACAGCCTCCCTCACAATCTCCCACAAAACCTCCCACACAATCCCCCAGATAATATCCCACACAATCTCCCACACTAGCTCCCACACAAATATCCCACAAAACCTCCCACAAATATCCCACACAATCTCCCACATAACTTCCCACACAATATTCCACACAGCCTTCCCACACAGCCTTCCACACAATCTCCCACACAACCTTCCACACAACCTCCCATTCAATATCTCACACATTCTCAAACACAATCTCCCACACAATCTCCAACACTTTGCTTTCAGACAATCTCCCACATAATCTCCCACACAATCTCCCACACAACCTCCCACACAACCTCCCATTCAACCTCCCACACAATTTCCCATAAGATACCCTACACATATTTCTACACAATCCCCCACACAATACCTTACACAATCTCCCACACAATCTCCCACACAATATCCCACACAGTCACCTACACAATCTCCCACACAATCTCCCACACACTATCCTACATATTTCCAATATTATCAACCAAACAATATCCCATACTATTTATTTAAGTCTCCCACTACAGTATTTTACTGATATGGTCACATTTTCACACACAAAATATTATACAATAATATTCCACAAATGTTCAAAACGTTCAGACCATCATCCATAAATCTTGAAGCAACACAATCTAATTTAATCAACGTTTCCCTGTGAATGGGTCCTCTCTACATCACAAATTATATTCCTGTCTATGAACGGAACAAGTTAAACAAAGGAAGCGAATAAATCGAATCAATTCAAATCACGAGACATTGTGAGCAGTCTATTATCATGTTGCTCACACGGGACCAGCAAACAGGCTCACAGAACAAGGGCAAATAACTCATGACGCACACAAATGGGCAGACTGAGGGTTTATTTACTCGTCCTTTGTCTCAGCACTTCATCAAATCTTGTTATCGTATTTGTCGTCTTATTATCTTGATTGTTTTCTTATTTATGGCAGTCTTTGTTTGTTGTTTTTATATCTTTGTTATTGATCTTTCATGCCCGATTACATTTGTTGTCTCTTATCTATCTGTGTTCATTTATATTGATGTGATTTAGTATAAACAGTTGTGTTGACGCTGTTTCATTTGGTGAACTTGATATGTTCGCTGAATTATACTAATTGATATGTGTATAAGTTGATAAACTACGTTAATTGCGAGATTTTATTGGAAATATCACGTACTTGATTAATTGTTATAGTTTACCATTCAAACCCTTTTCATCATATTAGATATAGTTAAAGATGTATTTTTGTAAATGGATTTAGTGCCGTTTGACTTGACAAATTATGTTTTTTAAACGATTGCTACACGTATTTTACATTGATCATCTCTTGCTTTAGTAATTACTTCTTTTAATATAATTTTCCCTTTTAAAAGTAAGGGCCAATCTTTCCACGAACATTTATATTGTGCAGTGGTAAATTTCCTTCGTGTCTGTCTGTGTGTCAGTTCACGCGATAACCTGAGTAATTTTACTCGGATCGCTTTTATTTTTGAAAGTATGGTATAGAACGGGTATTCAATTTCTGCTATTTAAATACAGACATATTTATGAAAATGTCACGCAGTTACGGACCTTTTTTGCTAAATGTTCTCTGTTAATATGGCACAAATACGCAAAGGTCACATCTTGAAAGATAAGAATCTGAAATCCTGCAAAGAGGCTCTTTCTACTTTCCCAATTGTTTGAATAATCAATTTAAAAAAAGAGTTATGGCCCTTTTGAGATACGTCTTTGTTAATTTTTTGCAAACAGGCTGTGCAAGATTCAGATTTCTATCTTTGACAATGGGAATTGTCAAAGATAGAAATCTGAATCTTGCACATATGTATAATTCGTTAGACCCTAAAAGCCTATGTCTATTTTTTTAATATTGCACACATACTCTCCTAGGGACCTTCTAAGATATTTTGACAGAGTTATGGCCCTTGAGTTGTTTGCTATCTGTTCTTCGTTACTTTTTGTCTGCTGTACGTGTTTGTACTCTCTACGATTACTCATTTTTTTCTAGTTTAGAAATGTATCTTCCCTGGGTTTTCCAATTCATGGTTCACCACAACAAATTGTCTGAATGATTGTGTTAAAAGGTATAAAACATCAAGAAGAAGAAAGAAAACAAGACAAGAAAGATTTATAAAAAGTAAAGATGAATTCGAATTTTGGAAAAACAAAACAATATGATGTCTTCTCAATAGTGTAAACGGGAAAACAATGACAAATCCAAATACAAATACAAAAAAATTAAGTGGCCAAAAAATGAGAAAACTAAAAAATAACTGATGTAAATAGACACACTTTTCCTCTGAGGAAAGTTGAGGAATAGAGATAAATTCACACGAAGAATTTGGTACACTGAAGATGATAGGGCCATCACAATGACACCCAATATCAACCACATTGATTTCCGTGCCCCAAGACAGACAACCCTGCTTGAAGCACACTCTAGTCTCAGACAAAGGCCAATACCCAAACTATAGAGCCAAGACAACAAGTGCCAACTTAAGAGGAGAAAAAACAAATCAAAACAAAAAAGCCCGGAACATGAACAAGACAAAGCCCAAACCCAATACATCGATTACCCAGCTCTCAGAAATCACAGGGCAAATATACTTAAATCATGAACAAAAGACGATGGCTGGATTGTGGCACAACACAGAATGAATGCTCTGGAGAGAAAACAAAAGCGGAATGATTCAGTACTTGGTGCAAGCTAACACAGGCTCACAGATATTGTAGCAATTTTTTTTTAAACCAATAATCGCAACCGTCGTTCCAATAAGGCTCTGATTCTTCAAGATAAAGGGAGCGTAATTTCGATTTCCATTTCTGGCAATAAAAGGGAGGGCGCTCGGTTCCTCAAATCTTTACAACAAAAGGAGAGATGATTGAGTCATGCCTCCTTAAGGGATAGTGAGTAATCAGACGGGACAATGTCATGTTCTCCATAACAATTGGTTCTGAGACAACTTGTACAGGAATAACAATCATATAACTCTCTTTATGACATCTCATGACAATAACATTATGGCAGCTCAAAACTAAATCATTTTTATAATTAGGACAACCTCGTAATCATCATTGTTATGATCTACTCATGATTTGAATATCATTCTAAAAGAACGTATCTGAAATCTAAACTTTCATTTTTTATTTGCAACTTGTTTTTTTCAATACTTCAGCATTATTTTGTCTCTTTTTTATATTTATTTGATTGATGCCAATCTTAGAAGGAAATTAGAGAGAAGTAAGACCTTTATCAAAATGATCACCTTTGAGCTGGTATACAAGAGCTTTGTTAAACAGACGAAACCAAACACTATATCAATTTCGTGACATCTAATTCATTGAGAGATTTATATCGGGAGCTAAAAAAGAAATCGTCATTTATTGGTATATTTACTCAAGAAATGTTACGGTTATAGACATAATATTTTGAACACAGATGTTGTATGTCTACTTTAAAAGTATGATCACAGTAAAGAAAAATATATGTAATACAAAACAAGCAATATCAAAAGATCCAAAGGGGCATTCAGGGTCTTAAACCCCCCTTCGGTGAGCCAAACTGTAAGAACGCATGACGTCATTCGACGGAATGTTTTTGACCCCAAATATGTTTCTTAAGTAATATATGCCATGTCAACTAGTTTTAAACTCTGTATAGTGACCTGTATATCAAAAATAATTAGCATCCCTGTTGATATAGTTCCAAAACAGCCGTCAATGGAGTTGATTGTGACACAATATGTAACACTGATTTGTTTATTTTTCTATTGTTTTCGTACC
>JAUUEB010158896.1:0-14313 GCA_032362205.1 Clione limacina
CTGTGTAAAATAATAAAAATTATAAGTAACCCGATGAAACACAAATTAATGTCATGGGTACCAAATTAAAAAAAAAATTAACCATATATAGTAAATTTGTGATTTGACTAAACAGAGTATAACGTGACGTTTAAAAAAATAGATTTCCCTGTTGTGAAAAACGTTTTTGTCCTTACAATGTAATTATGTACTAAATGATTTTGCACATAATATTATCAATCTCTCGTTCCTCGTTCAGGATTAATTCACAAAATTTCAAATGCCGATCCGAGTCACTCTCCGACAGACCATAACGTATTAATTTAGGCACTCAAATTTTAAGGCCTAGCTTTCACATAACATGAGTAACCGATCTGCACTCGATACCCAATTCAACTGAAGCCATGTGTTTTGATATTTTTTGACGTTTTTTGTATTACCTTTTTGCACTATGTTTGGTGATTTCTGCACTCTGGCTTGTGTTACCAAATGACTCGTTTTCGATGCATTGGTGCGATCTATTGAGACTCTACATATTTTATATACCAAACTACGTCCTATGAATTCTAGTTTTCAGAAAAGAAATAATACATGTATTCATATACTTTGGGACAATATATAAATCAGTAAAAAACGGAAAGGGATTCTACGGACGCCTTTGACATGCATGACTTCATATAAAGCAAAAAAATATTCCCCTCCTGCATAGGTATAAATACCTACACACTGAATTTGTAGGTATATCATTCGTAGAACATTGATAGCACCAAAGTACGTTTGTGGTGCTCGCGAGATAAACAAACCACTGCAGGGGAGAAAATCCCGACAGACAAAGTAGTTATTGATAGTCTATGACCGGATTGAGACACATTTTCTTATGTCGTAGCTCTTATCGGATTCATAAACTTTGTGTGGACAAGTGTGCCCGTAGGCAAGTGGATATGATGAATTGATAAAGGGATTTAACTGGATTTTCTTGTTCTAATTCATGTACATAAGGAATATGAGAAAAGTTCGAGATATAATGTTGTAAGTTGTTTGTATACTGATATAAATGTATTAGACTGTTTATTCAAAAACGATTTTATTGTTTGCTTATTTTTTTCCTTTTAAAGATTGAGGTTCATTATGATATTGGAGGGAGATAACTCGTTGAGAAAGTAGCAACACAAAAACAACGATAGAAAACCCCAAAATAAAAATTATACAAAAATGAACCATAGCCACGGTTTTTTAAGAAAGATATGTGAGGGTTGCGGCATTCTTTTTACAAGTTTGATTTCAAACTTGAATCTTATAACAAGTTTAAAAAAAATGTAAGTAGATTTCTTTTTAATCTTTTACGATATAATCTGTATAGCTTCTATCCAATGATAACTACTAGATCATAAAGATAACGCGATATAATCTTCTTAGATAACATCTGTATAACTATTATCCAATATTTAACTACTAGATAGTAAAGATAATGCGATATCGTACCTGTTGTACAACTTTCTCTTTAGAGAAGTCATTGTCAATGACGTAAAGAGTACAGAGATGTACCAATTATCAATGATAGAGAAAGTTGTACTTCAATCAATAATACCGATGACAGGAAGATGTGTCTCAATGACTTTTTACGACATGCCATAGCACTTTTAAGAAGAGTGACAAAACTTTCTCCTAAATTGAATCAACAAAGTAAAGGATACATACTGGCTAACCTGTGTGATAAGATATATTTTGTCATAAACAAGAATTAAATTATATTTAATACAAATGAAAACGACAAGAGTTGACGCTTACCTGGAAAATAGCTCTAATCAAAACAATATTTTGCTGTCTTTTCTTTTCGTTCTAAAATAGGATAAATACAATCTTTTAAAATCTGTTTACTCAATGAGGATGGTAGTGCAGACAGTAGAACAGACACAACAAAGATAAATCATCGAGGAAACAGTACCAAACTACCTCATATATGACTAAAGGGGCTCTAATACAGTACCAAACTACCTCATATATGACTAAAGGGAAAACAGAACCAAACTACCTCATATATGACTAAAGGGGCTCTAATTATCAATTTTTATCGGTCCCTTACTTTTTGTATCAATAGACTATTTTTGAATTTATCAATATAGATACAGCAATGGTGAAAAATAATGTTATAGTTAATGTTTTTTGTACATACTAGTAAAGACCCTAGTCTTGCCCGGGAAATTTAAAATATAATTATTCTGTGGTGCTTTTACAAAAAGGAAGAAGCAAAAAAAATTGACGGGGTCTCGATAAACATTTTGTAACCACACTATAGAATATGAAAAAAATGATTTGGTGTCATTAAAAAGGAAGGTTATACCAACAGAAGTAAATAACACTCGAGCTAGCCTGATCTCTTTAAAAACATTTTTACCACCCGCTGAAAAACTTACATGTTAATTCTTCTTTTGCATCAAAATGCACATTTTGTGTGAGTGAGCGCAGTGGTGTCAGTATCCGTTCTTTGGCTTGAGGGAAGTTTAAAATGGGAGATATGTTTTTAACCCTTTAATTTCTTACAATATTGTTTTAGAATAATCATTACAAACAGCAAAATGCAGATCACCCAAAAGGATGGTAGGTTACCTATTTAGATACCTAATTGTTTAAAGCCGTGCTTATCGCTGGGGCTCCAAGATAAGTATAATATTCTCCAAACAATTCACGAATTCTTCCATTAACTAAAAGAAAATGCAGCCTTACTCACTCTTTCAAGTTTATCACCTCGCTGATAAGCAACTATAGTTGTTCCAACTACTCTAAACACAGTTTTTTCACTTTTTTCCTAAACGGCTTTGAATGAATGACTACAAAATTGTTTTGATATATACGCGTAGATAAAAAGAGTTGTTGATTTGTTATTAAGTTACTAGCGCTTTCATCCGTCGTTGTCCAGGATTACGCATTCAAATACAATTTAATTTATGCCCTAAATTCTTCCATTAATAAATATCATGAAAAAAGGAGAGTTGTTCTAAAAAGAAAGAGACAAAACTCTAACTGTCGTGGTCTCGAATACAAAAAGCATGTATCCATCCTTTAGACTGAACAGATTGCTTAAGTGTCACTAAAAAGGGATAGTTCTACCAAAAGAAAGAAAGAAAACACAAATTATCGTGGTATCCGTCAAAGAATATTTTGACCACTGGCTTGAATAAACATTTAAATCTTAGGCAACGAAAATAAACATCTCACATGAATGCAATAGACGAATCTTCCGATCCGTTCACTTGTGTAAGTGCGTATTTAACCTTTAAAGGCATGCTAGCTTGTTCTATCAGTAAGATGGCGCTTTAAAAAATAGATCAATAAAGTACATAGTAGATGTATAATAATTATTCAAAATTCGTATAATAAACAAATTTACACAAAAACTTAACTGCACGTCTCCACTTAATTTGCAACACTTTTCCCATCAAGTTCCTGACTGTTTACTCTGGATTTGTTCCAAAATATTGAGCAATGAACAAATAGCTCAGCTACATTTTTCACTCCAAGTCTAAATATTACGTCTCGTTAGAGGCAAAACTAAAACGTGAGACACTATGATTATGTCACGTTTTTTGTTTAAATTTTGTTTTTTCTTTATCTAACTTGCTGAATGCACCTTGTGACGTATTTGGAATTATGTCATGATTAAGCATGACTCTGTTTACATGGGCCATCACAAAAGAAGAAAGACGAAGGGCTGAGGAATCTTTTGAAATTATTTTTCAATGTCTGTGCATTTCTTAAACTTAAGATTTTTCTTAAAACATCACAAACATAAATAACATTGGTGTTAATCCAAGTAAAAACATGGTTTCTCTGATAGGCATACATTAGGTAAGTCGACCTTCACAATACCTTTAGCATTTAAATATGATAAATTGACTTTTACTATATTTGTTTCTTGGAAATCAAATAAAGAACTATAATTTAATTCTTGGTAGTAATGGGTAGTAATTAGAAACATTTGTTTAATAGGAGGACACAACAATCTAGATATTGATGTTCAGATACTATCAAGGCCGTAATACTTTTGGTTAACTTGTCACTTGCTTCAAAATGACAAATCAGAAGATTTTGTTACATTTATAGCAAACGCGAATACGAAATCCTAGATACTGTAAATAAGGGCTTAGTTTAATCTGTACTAATTCTAATATACGTGACCAGCGTCACTTTGAGGTGACCACTTTCTCAATATTATCATACACTAAAAGTTGTATTGACACAACGAGTTATGATCAGGTGTATGTTGACATCTCCTTTGACAGTGAGAGTCACGGAGACAAAGCTGTCAAGTGACGAGTCTTTATTGTAAGGAGCTGTCAAGAACTTCTTCACTAGGTAGACCAAGGTTTATCTTTAAGCTATAGAATTTCTGGTGGCAAGAGGGTAGGCGCGTAGCCAGGGGGGCATGGGGAAATGCCGCCCCCACGTTTGAGATCCAAAATGCCCTAAATTTGCACCATTTTTAACTTATCTAAAATTTTCGGCCGCTTCGAGACCATTTATTTGATAATATCCAAGGTTGCCCTCCCCTTTTCAAATTCTTGACTATGCGCCTGCAGGAGGGAATTGTTTGGTCTATGAATGGGTCTATTCTATTTTTTGAACTGCAGTTGAAGAAATACTGATAAGAGAATCAATGAGGTCTCCTTTATCTCTTCTCTCCGTTTTGTCTCCTAGATCTATACTTCTCTTTAAATAAAACACACAAGATCGATGCCTGATCGTTATTTGGAGATAAAAGAGAATGGTAATACATTGCATTAATGTGGCACTTATCCTTGTAATCCCTGTGAAGTATCGAAATCGAAGCGATTTAAAATAATCTATAATTACTTCGATAAACCCCAACATATACACACCTGCCTCCATGCAATTACGCTCACTATATATTGAAATATACTGGGGCCTGGGGTGCCTATTATTCCAGTTAGGAATTATTTTAAATTATATTTCACAATTAAAAAAAAACAACCTTCAGCCTTTGATGTAATTAGATACCAGGGTCTATCAGACCTAGTCCGTTAGCCTACCATTAGACCATGACGCTGATTGAAGATTCCACCTATAATATAGGTAGCAGACTTCTTTTATATTGTCATTCTGATTTTCTTTGATCTTTGACAGCTGAATTAGATACATGTGATTAACGTCTAAAACATATTATTATACGGTTAGACTCAGATATAATATTGCTAGACTCAGACAAAATGTTACAACGGGTTGTGTGTGTTTGGTACGGCTTTAGGGGCAGGTGCGTAGCCATGATTTTGAAATGGGGGAACATCTTTGATAAAATCAAAACAATGGCCGCGAAATTTTTGACATAAGTTATAAATGGTGCAAATTTAGGGCAATTTGTATCACAAATGGAGACCAATGGCCGCGAAACAACTTAAATTTTGAAAATAAGTAAAAAAAAAACACCTGCAATTCTAGAGCATTTTGGATCGAAATGGGGGGGGGGGGGTATTCTCCCATGTCCCACTGGCTACGCACCTGTTTAGGGGTGATATTGAATACTATATATAAGATCTCTACCGAAATGCGAATATAGGAACTGTAATTTTTGTTCAAAAACACTGAAGTCAAAAACCTTACATACACCTCAGAAGTGGAAATAGTTGTGGTACCTGGGAACCTAGTTCCCAGAATATTTTCTGGCTGAAGAATTTGGCAGAACATTTTCTGGACATTGAAAAAATGATAAAAAACTGAGAATATCTTTAGTTTGTATCCAAAGTAAAAATTTGAATCCAAAGGCAGTGATAATTTGCAACTTTTCTGAAGTTTCTGATCAGAGAAATGCGCATGTGACTTGGTCTATAAATGTTCTGTTAAATTTATTTTAAGAAACCTTCTACAAAATTCTTCAGCCAGTAACTTTCTGCCAAAGTTTTCAGCAAGACATTTTCTGTCAAAGTCTTCAACTAGAAATTGTCTGCCAAAGTCTTCAGCTAAAAGGATTCTGTCAAATTCTTCAGCAAGAAATCTTCTGCCGAATTCTTCAGCTAGAAATTGTATTCAAAACTCTTCAACCTAGACATGTTCTGCAAAAGTCTTCATCTACAAATGTTCTGCCATAGTCTTCAACCTACTTTGTTTGTTTTTGAATTGTCAGTCTTATTTTTTTAGACTGAAAAATACTGTACAATGCTCTAGAACTGCACCTTTCTTTTAACATAAATTTTCAAAAAAATCGGGGTTTAAGTGTCCTCAAACCTCCTTTATAGGCGGGTTGCGCTATGCGACTTTACTATGCTCTTTAAAAAGCATACAAAATGTCATATTAACTAGCTTCCCAGACAGCTTCGGAACTATTAAAATGTCTGATACAGTTTACCATACATTGACAGGAGCTTTAAATCGCATAGGTTCATTATGAATCTTACAATAATGATAATTTTATAGAATATATTACTTTGGATAACTTGTTGTAAGCAAGGGCGTCCACAGGAATCTTCTCAAGGGGTGGGGCATCTTGGGTGAGGCACCTGAGGTCACAGATCGACAATACTACAAGAGGGTTTGTGGTCATGCTCCCCCGGAATGTTTTCGAAATAACTAAGCCAAATTACATCGAGAGGATATCTGGTTTTTATTTTTAATGGTAAAAAAATAACTTAGATAAAACGAGGTTATCCTCATTAAAATTAGAAATCTTGAGTTCTGCAAAATAGTACATTCTACGTGCAACTAGTAGGTCTGATTTATAGTTTCAATGATGTAAAGTTGTTGTTCTTTTGGTTAAACGGGGGGATAACTGTGAATTTGTTTTAAATAAATTAAAAACGTCCATTAAAGGTGCATCTAATAGAATACAATTTCTACTTTAAATGCTAAAAAGATAAACACTTTTTATAAGACACGCTTAAGAAAATCTGAAATAATTGATACAAAAGTGTGGATTCTATGTACATCTAGTGGTCTTATTTATTTTCTTTAAATTTATTTAGAGAAAACAGGAATAACGATGCAAAATGGTGTATTTTGGTATAATGTGTTAGATCTATTTTCTTTCAGTGATAGAAAACGGTTTATTTACAAAGGGCATGTCCTGGGGAAATTTTGAAATTATTCAGTGAGTTTTCAGTACTTAAGACGGGAGCATGTCCCGAAAATTGTGAAATGATGCATTTTAAAGATACTGAAAAAAACACATCACCGTTTCAACAATCCATTGGGAAAGTACCGCTCTTGTCCCCCCCCCCCCTCCGGATGCCCTTGGTTGTGAGGTAATTACTCGATTCTTTTTCACATTGAAAATTGGCGTTATAAACTGAAAAAATAATAAGGAGCATAATTACGTTCGTCTCAATATGGCCACTGGTCACTAACTGGTATTGAGAAATTGCACACTCCAGGTGTTGGCTTTTAAACAAGGTATTACTGGTCACCATATTTTAACGGTCTTTTCATTAGTCCTAATCAACTTTTGTCATAACATCAAGAAAAAATACTCAGAATTGTTCCTACTAAAAGGTAACCTACGTACAATATATGCGGACGTTTTATCATATTATTGGTAAGATTGAAGTAATATATGAGGAAGGGTTCAAATGTCACCAATAAAAACAAATGTTTTTTGTTTGTTTAGCCGGCCTTCGTAGTACACAGGAAATGCCAAGTTCCATAACTTGCATATTTTGAAAAGCAAATATTTTTCCAGAAAACTAATCAAACTTAGATGAGCATGCTTATGAAATATATAAAGTGCTTAAAACAATACATTAACACATACATTTTATCCCTGACCAATTATGAAAAATTACCTGTTTGAGTAGAAACAAATTGGTGCAAAAGTTATTAGATTTTTGAGATGATGTCAAATTCATGCTTCTGTTTGTTATAGTGATGTAGAAACGATTGTAATATTACAATTTCTAAAATATCAGTGTGTTTTATTGTTACAATGGTTAATGTCTTTTTAAGAGTTTCAATACGTGCATATTAACCTCGATGTATTTGAAAAGTTCTCTATTCCTCTCTTTTTCTTTGGCACTCCGTGACATTTCACATGTTTACTTAAACATGGGTGGAACATATACATGCCATAAACATTTAACATAAATTGAACAACCCTCCTTGACAATTTAGGTATGAAAAGATCGGGACACTTTTGTGGCCCACACGATTTGTTAAAAGCATACAGTGTAACATTTATTTTGACTTTAACATGGCAAAGGGTTTTTACGACGTATTTAGGTTTGTCTTAATGTCGTCTGCTGTCAGTATATAATTCCACAGGTTTTGCGAAACGAGGAAATATTCCTGAAACTATTCCCTATGGGCGTTATTTGTATATGTCAATTGCTTCTAGGGACATACACAGTATCACTCATGCAAACATAATAATATTATACCAGGTGACCGCAAAACGTTTTCCTATTTCTTTTTTATCCTTGATAACTTTGTTATATTTTAAGATAATTGCATTTTGTTTTTTATATCTCAAAATTTACGAAAAAAATCTTTTACTTGCCTTCTATATCATTGCAAAGAAAAATACATTCGTTCTTAGTTTTTAGACTTTGAAAACGAGGGAAATTCAAAACATTACGTTTGTTAACGAGCTAGTGCTCTGTACTTACCCTTGGAATTTTGGGAGGTCACTCAAAAGAAACGACTGTGGAGGAAACGTTTGAAAGCATTCGATAATTAAAATATGTAATAAGCGAGGCAGAAAGAAATGTAGGTAACACCCGATAGAAAAAAATGGGTCATCCGTCATTTTCAACGTTGAGTTAACATTTGAAATAAGTGAAATATGGGTGAAATGGCTTTGGGCATGTACTTTATAATTTGTAATTGAATCTCTTTGCAAAGTCTAAAAGTTAAATTATGTGAAATCTAGGTTTTAATATTTGTAAACCCTTTAACAGACGTTACTTACAATTTTGAGAATCATTGCATAACTCGGGTTTAACTCATGTTTAAACTGATCTTTTAAACTTGTAAAATTTCGTTTTATCTGTAAATAATTTAATATATATTTTTTAATATAAAAAAGAATCAGGTTATCAAAGATAAATGATGGGGAGAACGTTACCCTTTTAACCCTTCTCTCTTTTCGTTTTCTTTTTTGAAGCATCCCTCCAACCTACCACGTCCTCGCAAATTGTAACCGATTCGTGTTTTATTTCAATCAACGGGGAATACAGGGTAGAGTTTTCAATGTCCAGAACTAAAAAAAATTGTTTCACTTAAAAGAGCTGTACATTAATTGCTTGTGGCCAGAATAATAATTGTATCACTTGCGTCAGACGTTTTAGTTAACATTGACACGAGTGACTTTATCACAGCTCTAAATTATAAAGAACTAAAAGTAGGAGATATTTGTTTTGAATGAATTCTTATTTCAAGGGAAACAAACTCAAAAATACTTGAATTATCCAAGAACGATTCCGGAATTTTCTGCCGCACTGGTCGAGAAGTGGCTAATAAATATTCCACAATATCAAATCGCATGACTTACTGGAACAATGAAAAGCCGATGTATTTCTTGTATTGATACCGGGGGACATATGACGAGAAATAGAAACTTTGTGAAGTTTTTAGTCGATACCAACTTTTATGTCAATGGATATCTCTGTCAAGATAGTTGTTTTCAATAAGATAAAGATTACAAATATAGTGCAGGTAAATAAACATCTAACTTTGGTTAATAATCCCAGTCTTTTTAGTTCGTGTCCCTCTAAATTAGAATTCATTAAAACAAATATCCCTTCTTTTTCCGAGTACTATACCAAGTAGGAACACAGATCTTACGTCAACTTGGAACAACATACCTCACAAGCATGTTTTGTATGTTTTTAGGATTTTTTTTGTAAATGCACTGACATCTTTATGTTAGAAGAAGACACCGTGTTATTTTCTTTATTTAATTGTTTTATGTTGCCAGTTGAAATACAGCGCCATGTTGCTAATGCATTCTGCTCTAAATTGGCAACTATTGCTATATTAGGGACGTTGGTTTATATTAGCTTTAATAATTCCCAAAATACAATTAACAGTCTGTATCAGTTTATAAGTGTCACTCTGTGAAGAAGGAAGAAATGCATGAACATTAAAACACTTCTTGTTATAATTAATATGTTTTTTAAGAAACTAACAAAAGCAATTTAGTAGGTTCATGCGCAAAATAAAATGTTTAGTTGACCTACAACTATATAAATAGATAAAAAGCAATTTTTATCAGGGCAAAGAATCTAATCACTTGATCAACATTGACCCAGTCACGTATTCTTAATCTAAAAATATATGAGATAATAGATCATTAACTAATTGGGGACTAATCATTTACACTTAACTAGAAACAATACGCAAGACGTTTGATCATAAAGTCATGATCATAATAGGAGTTTAGATTTGCACAGTCTTGAGACGCAAATAAGCAAAACCCACTTCGATACCATATTCCAAGCGATACCAGATTATTTTTTAGAACCAACACTTTTGCAGGCTTAAAACAATCTCTTAAATGCAGAAAGTTAAACATAACAATATAAATCTACTATATCTCTTTTTTCTATTCCTTTTGACACAAGTGTAAAAATATGAGCTAGTTAGAGTGCGTCATAACATTAATTTCTAATGTAATCTTTTGGTTGTTGTAACATGAAAGGTAGATGGTAAATACTTTGTTAAAACGGCACAGTCCCCTGTCTGATCAAATTAATGCCATGTTCTTGTTCGCAATCAGCTGCTATCATTCTTCGTTAAGGAGAAAAATAGACTTTTATTTTCTTACACTTTTACTGATAAAAAGGATTTCTATTTTTGGAGACCCATTGCGTAGATTGATTGGCAATCGGTATCAATAAATTGAGGTCAGTGAACCCAATAATCTGTTGCACTGGACTCTCGAGTTCAAACTGACCCGTGCTATTGAAATCTGCTTATCCTAATACTCGATCCAGACGTACAAACAAGCACTGGGATTATATATCAAAGAGCGTGCCACACAATTTATTGTTATAGGCTTAGTGCTAACAAATATTACAACCTTATTACATCACGAACACAACCAATGTCAGATTAATAGTAAAGGGCAAATAGTAGTCATAATTGATAATGTAGAGTCATGGTCTTGTGATAGGCTGTTTTACTCGGTAGTGTTTTGTCACTGGTTCAAATCCTTCCAGTGCATTTACCTCATTCTACTATAGTAGAAGCATCCTATAAGCAGTAAAAGCCATTTTAGATTTGTTAAGATGAATACACTAAAATACAGCATCCCTTGTACCCTTCACGGGAAGCTGAGAAATTATGGGTTTGTCATCTTGCCTATCGGAGTAATTGTAGAAGTACAATTTGAGAGAGCTTACGGGTCGGAGAAATTGTTTAATAAAAATGCAATTAATGATATAAATGTTCAGAATATTACATCCAGCCAGGGGCACACTTTTCATCCTTTAGTAAGGTTACGTGTAGAAGGTAGATAAATTCTGCAGTCAGTATGAACGTGTCTTGTTTTGACTGAACAACAATGAAATTGCGACCTGGTTTTTTGCTGTACCTTTGTAAATGTGTGCAGCTTTGTTTCACATTAAAAAGATAAAACCATTTAAAGCAATGCGATTGTTTGAAATAGTCGTATTTAACAAATGGGTACATTCAAACCATGTAATCGGCGAGACAAATCCAATAAAACTATTTAAGTGGCTTTGGGTGACTTTTACATCAGGTGGCGAAATTGAAGACTTGGACAAAAGCATCCGGAGGACACATTTAATTTCTGATCTTCGGTTAATAAAGCTGGCATGGTGTCGCTACTAGCAAAGCAAATCTAGCATGGCAACTTTAATTTCGAGATTTGTGTCAATGAAGCTTCCTGTTGTTATCTCAATTTTCCTTACATACATTCTCTATCAAATCTGATAAGTTTGCCTCTAAATTTCCTGTTTGATTACCGGTAGAATTGTATCATAATAATATTAAGTATAAAACTAAACTTCAAACAATAACAAAAGTCCCACGAAAAACTAAGATCGCAACATGAATATTTCAAAGAAGCTTATAGTATTATCAGGTTTCAAATTGTTTAGTTTTATAAATGCTACACTGTATTTTAGATTAATAAATTTAAAGACATATTAATAATTTTTTTTTTTAGATAGCTGTTTCATTTTGGAAAGTGCTTCACTTCAATAATCTAGAGCTCTGTTACATGCGTAGTTTTTTATGCAAATGTGTTCGTCTCTTTATCATTTGAATACCGTAACTTTCTAATGATAACTAACATTGGGAGATGTTTGTTTATGTGATAATCTATAGGTTGTGATTTTGCCCAAATTTGAAAATGAAAAAATTATATTGAATAGCCTGTATCGTCATACCTTGTCCTTATTTATTTTGGTATTCATGTCCCTGTGGTGGACTTCTCTTATTTGTTTTATCTACATGCTATGAAATCGTTTTTGAATATTTTTCCTTTTCAGCCTTAACAAGACTAATCACAAAACGCCGCCCTTGTTAAGGATTTACAAATAATAAGAATAGTTCAAAAGTTGTTGGTTATAGATATGAGGCTATTGGTACGAACCTACACATAGTTTGCAAATCAAAAATGTAAAAAGTTTTTTTTAATTATTTGTCTAAACAACTCAAGACAAAAATATGCTATTCGATTGGATTTCTATGTTCTATAAAAACATTTCGATATGGTACAAATGTGTTTTAATATTATTCCAGGTTCATCGCAAAAATGTGACGTAAAAATATTGAATTATTGTAGTGGGCTGTACAGCAGGACAAACCAAATGACAATGGAAGAAGATAACCCAGGCGATCAGAAAACCAGGTAGGTAATAAGACAACTGAAATTTTTCTTTCTATAAGCGTGCTTCAACTGTCACTCAAGCAGACTGAATAACGGTGTGCCTTCCGAAGTCGGATAGTGGCTTCCGTTAGGCCGTTAGGTTGAGGGGGGCATCGCTTTAAAATTTAAAATAAGTGCGCTTAACAGTCACTCACGCAGAACATGTCGTCTACGATTTCTCTTGGATTCACGTCTGAGTTGGTAGTGGGCGTACGAAAGAAACAAACTCTTAAGCGTGTCAACACGCCGAATAAAATCGAAGTTATATTTAAAGGGTAACAAAAATCTTTAAATGGTTTTAAAGGATGATTATGTTATAATACAAGATTGCAAGTTTTTAGGTGTGTAATAATCAGACCCATTGTGTCACACTTATATCTCCACAATGTGTGAATGATTATGTGAAAGAAAAGATCTAATTCACATTGATTTTATTCAGTATGCGACATGGGGAACGGAAACATAACACTAGACCTGCGATCGTATTACAGCTTGGTGATAATAGAGCTTTGTTGTCTATCCTTATTACTTGTATGTTAATAGCTATAGATAAGAACATAAAACTGTCTCAATAGTGAAATAAAAACGCAACGTTCAAGCGCTGTACATACACTGTATTGTACTTCAATGTGTATCATATTTACTTCCAGATCTAATAAGCAATGCACACTGGTTGATTTATTGATTGCCTCCCAAGTGTAGTTTAGCAGAACAAATAAAAACAGTTCCCCAACCTTGTTTATAAGGCCAAAATAAGTTGTTTGGTTAAGGTTACATGCCCCAAAAATAGGGTAGGTAGGTTGGCCAAATCTTTTTTTTGTCAAAAAGAGTGTTAAAATAACCAGAATTGGTAAAAAGATCGGATTTTCCCTTTTTTTGAAGAATGTTAAAAACAAGTCTAGGGTCTGGGTAGATTTCTAGGGTCGGTCGTGTAACCCTAACCAAACAACGTTTTTGGGGCCTAAAACAAAAACAAAAAAGGCTTCATTTAACAATTCATATCTATGATGTATTTCTAAAGGTGGCCACAAACCGTTGAAACTAAGATTTCAAGAAATATATGCCAGATCACAGATCTCTGTACAAAATTCATGTATTCGAATTAGTGTGTAATCTTTGAAAAGGCACGAATAGAATTCATTTATGCAAATAATAGGATGTCTTGTAAGAGGAGTTTAGGTAAAGACTAAGGACATAACAATTTTTTATGTGTGACCTCATTTCTCACATGATGGTTTTTCTACAATCTCGATTCAGTGTTAGGTGGACGAAGTCGAGTACGATGTTGATAAACAAATATTTATAATAAAAAAGCAGACCGTTTACGGTCAGTAAAGCCGAAAGCCACGCCAATAACCCCCAGCCCCACAACCAAGGAGGTTATTAGTAGATAAAGGCATAGGCGTACGAGCCGGGGGGCAGGGGCACTTTTGGTCAAAAAATTCGGGCATTTTGACCATGGTATTCGGGCAAACTGTAGGGTAAAACTGCCTGAATGT
>JAUUEB010159007.1:0-14311 GCA_032362205.1 Clione limacina
GTCCTCACTTAACTTTCAAAAATCTCCCCTTCCATCACCTAACTACTGGAATTATCAAGATTTTAAGATGTCATTTGGAATGCTCAAATTACCCCAGGTGTGCCCAGAATGCAGTATTAGCATACATTTTTATTTTATTTTTTTAAACTAGCGTTCTCTGCGCTTTGCGCCAAGTCTGATTTTCCCTCCTAAACTGGATTTTCCAGTTCCCACCTATGATGGTAAAGCCAAAAAAAACTTTTTCGTAGTATAGCAACATTCATTCTATTAGTCTTCATTCATACTTTAACTTATTAATGTATAACACTTTTTGTGTAACTTTCAGCTGGAAGGAATCGCAGCTTACAAGAAAGAATCTCTTCAACAGATCTATGTGAGGTTCAAAAGAGCCATATGCAAGGTACACTTATTTACTTATTTTTTTTTTTTACTTCCCTTGAAATATGCAATATATGTTGGATAGCACAGACCTGCTTATATCACACATGTTTATGATTATTTCTTCATGAGTCTTGACGTGAACATGCAGAAACTGGGCAACAATTTTTTTACTTGATTGATCTTCAACCTGTGGATTGTTTATTTGGTCCTCAGACAGGACTGGCAGGAATATTGAGCAACAATAAATTAGTTGATCTCATGCGGGTCACTTTGGTTACCTTTTGGTGCTTCAATTTCTTTGCAAAAATGAATGTATTGGTGAAAAAAACACATGTACATTATTACTTGAATGTTTTCATTCTTGATTAATAAGTGCTTATAAACAGTATCCAGCAGAAAATTGTTTAGCCTATTTTGTACTGTCAGTCAATCTTTATTATTTAAGAGTAAAAGTTTCTGACACTGAACCAACCATTCAGTGGAATAACAGATCTAAGATTAAGCAAAGCTTCAAATCAGATTGGTTATTAAAAAACATATAAGTTATTATAACAGATGATCAACTTCAATGTAATTTTTTTACTTTTGTTTAAAAGATTTTATCTGGAATTAATGATAAAATTGTTTTTTCTCAGTTTTTGGTAGAAAAAATGTATGTAGATCAACAAAACACTGGAGGAACAAATGCCAAAAGTATTGTGATGAACATTGCAAGGACATTAGAAGCTGACGACCTGAAGGCTTTTCTACAGGTTTTGTACAACATTACATTTCTTTGTTTTTGGGAAGATTTCCTTAACTCTTGACATCGGGATAAACAAATAAAGACAAATTTCGTTACATTTTCAAAAAGCTTTTAAGCAATTTCAGTCCGAACCCTTAATTGTTGCCATGGTCATAGTCACATTAGCTTAATCTGATTCTATATCATACTTCTTTATTGAACAGTTTTTAATATTGATTTTAAATAATGAGCAAGCATAACCAACTAACTGTGTTTGATGTTTGTGTGACCATTGTATTTGTATACTAAATGGTTATGTATATATTTTAAAAACATTTTAACTATGAGTTTTTTTTTGTTTTTTTTGTATGAAGATTATAATTTTATCAAGTGATAGAACTTGCCTTTTCTTGTCTACTACAACATCGGGATAAACAAATAAAGACCAATTTCTTTTTATTGGTCAGTGAGTACTTTCAACAAATGAAATCTTTCATTCTATTTGAACCGTGTCATTGACCTGTGTACTATGTCAATGGGATCTAAATATGATAACAGTAACCCAAATCTCCCTGACTTAAACTGAGTATTACTGATACAAACGCAAACAGCGATATTTCGTTTTAAAATAAAGGGAGGTTTCTTATTCAGGCTACTAGCTCGGATATTAACCATAGAATGTAATTTCTGCGTACTTTGTGTTTGCTTTGTCTTTAATACAAAAAACTGATCAGGTATTCAAACAACTTCCTTTACATGTCCTAATGATATTGTGTCTAGTCCTTGTCTGGTGTTTGGGTAACAAAGGTAGGTCATATACAATGTAGATATACTTTGATAACCATTTGTACCAATTGCTTTCAATTTTACCTTAAAAGCTGTTAAAGATCATTAAAGTAAGTAGAATATGAGTTGAATAAAAATGTGTTTGTGTTTCAGGGCAATGAGAAGTTCATGCTGCCGTTCCTTGTGAGCAAAGGCTCACCACAATCAACTAAACTCCTCAAACTTATTGTAAGCTTGCAGGCTCCAGGAAGCGTAAGTTCATTTTTTTACAATTGCAAACTAAGAATGAATAATTTATTTCCCCAAAGGGTACATTGTCCCGCAAGGTCATTTCTTTGTGCAATGACATACAATAAAATTGTATTTTGAAAGTCATTATGACGCAGCCGCTGTGCAGCGCCCAGTATGGGAAACAGGGTGAACATACTTTTCAAATGTGTTAACCAAAAATGACTAATGGCGATATTATCAAGTTGTAGAACTTGCCTTTTCTTGTCTACTTCGACATCGGGATAAAAAATAAAGATAAAATCTTTTTATTGGTCAGTGAACATACTTTTCCAATGTATTAAACAAAAATGACTAGTGGGGACGTAGGGGCTCAAACCCACTACCTCTCAGGTGGGAGTTGAATATGCTCACCATTAGACCATCACAGCCCTTGTATGTTAGAATTACTCAATATAAAATGGTTGGTAGCCTGATATATTATACATACCAATTTTTTGCTGTACCAAAAGTTGAAAAATTCATGTCCCAAAATGTTAATTTACGATTTCTTTAAGTTATTCTCATTAGTGTTATGCACATAGATCTAAGATAGCCGCCCAGGTGGCACAATGGCACAGATTCCAGCTTCGAGAGCATTGTTTAAATCCCAGCGGGTAATACTATACCTGAGACCTTCTAAAAATGGGAATTTAGTAGCAGTCTCCTGCCATGTTTTGCTGGAGACATGAAATATAGTACATTTTACATTTTAGTGTGTTTTTAGGGAGATATTAAGCATCTTTACAGTCAAGCCATTTTTGTTTTATAACTGGTGATGCAGCAGTTTAATGATTATGTCATTTTTATATTTCAGAGTCGGAGGTCATTACTTATCAGCAACACAAAATATATTTTCTCTTATCTGGTTCGCTTCTGTCAGAAAGAGGAAATGGAGAAAGCATGTTTGTATTTGCAGGTAAACCAATTATTCCTTTTGCTTTTATTCTCTTTTTTGGTGAGATTGATTAATGTTATAAATTTGTTTCACTTCTCGATATAATCTCAATTTGTGCCACACAGACCTTACTAATCATTGTTAATAGAATTGTAACTTGGTGTTAGTTACATATAGTGCGAGATAGTCTAAACAATTACTGACCTTCTTCTGTTCCCACTACTTGCAGTGCAAGTGCACTCTTGTCACTGAAACTAGTTGGATCAGAAGAAGGTCAGTAATGCGTTGACCACATATGTAACTAACACCATGTTACAATTCTATTAACAATGATAATTTTGTTTAGTTAATGATAATCCATAGTGATTTATTTTTCCCTTTTGTATGATATGATGTCACTTATTTAGTGTGGCATCACATGACACCCTCTTTGCTGATTTTTTACATATGTATTGTTACTATCGATTTTGTTTGTATTGCTACTGTTTTATGACAAAGGACAATTTTGATAGAATAAGGAAACAGCTTTTTTAGGTGTGACAATTTGTATTGTTCTAAACAGGGGTAGGAGTAGGAAGGAAATGACTATAGGGTTTTACAAATGCCTGACTTCACTCCAACTCCAAGACTTCCCTTAATGACAGATGAGTAGCCAGGAGTAGCCGATATAATCTTCCATGTTTTAATGGAGACGTTGAAACTTTACAATAAACATTAACATTCTTTTCATAAAATGTGGATTTAGATTAATCCTCTACACTGTATCTTTTCCATCTAATTTAGATTATAGAAAATATTTTTCGTTTCCCTTGTTTTTTAAAACAAACTCACATTTTTCTCCTTTCAATGCTGTTTTATATTGAAAAAAATTGAACTTGTACATCAAATATATTTTTAAAGTTTTGATCCTAATTCAGGAAAACTGTCTTGGATGTCTATATTATTGTTTATTATATCAAGTAAAATATTTTGCTCTTTCTTTAGACTGAGACAGACTTCAGCCTGGGTAATCTGTTCAGGCTTGACTTCCAGCGTGTTCATAATGAACTCTTACTTCATTTGTCAACACATTATCAACAGGTTGGTAGAGAATTATGAAACCTTAAGTTAACGGACAAACAAACATACTAGAAGAAAATATACCACTATTCACCATTACTTTTGCTCGTGGAATAAAGAAAAAGTCTTTAGATTTAATTTTTTTTAAAGTGCTTGATTTAAAACAAAACAACTTTGCTGGATTGGCAGTATGTCTGCTCAGGCTTTAATTGCAGGGATGCTCTCTTTGACAAGCAAAGGCCAAATGTGAAGTATGCTTTTGATGTGATATAGTCACTTGACTTCCACTAGACACCTTGTGAAGATAAAAAAAAAAACACAGGAGAATGATTAGCAATGACAGGTCAAGGGGTATAACATAGAATGGATTAAATTTTATTTTTAAAATAATGAAAGTAAAAAAAAATGAGAAACAAAGTAAATCATTTGACTACAGATTACTTTAAAGAAAAAATATGATTGTCAGTCAGAGGTCAAGTTGGAGATTGTGATTTAGGTCAAATCAAAGGTCTTATGATTAACAATTGTTGTTTCACTGCCTTTAATGGGTTAAACTCTTTTGAGGCCTTAATGAAATTTCAGTTAACTTTGTATCTATATGAGAAAATTCAGCTCTGGTAGATAATAACCCTGACCTCTTGCTCCCAAGTATAGCAGCCTACCAGTCGACCATATATGAAATATAGAAGAGTCCCCGTTCTATAAACACAAAATAGTCATGTCCCTATTGTGAGATGTTCATTTGTCCTTATTATACCCCTAGATTGTATTTCTATGTAAATCAATGTATACAATCGTGAACACCAATTTCTGATTTATGGAAGATCAGGAGTAGAGCCCGTACGTTTTAGGTAATTTAAGAAAAAAAGTTGTCGTAACAGGGATTGAACAACGGTCACGCATAGCAAGCTTGCACTCACCCTCCTGAGCTAGCGGGTTACCTTAAGCAACACACAGATTATTAAATAAAAATGTGCGTTGTCTATGAGTTTTAAGAGGGCAGCCCCGCAGTTACTCGTGAACTTTGTCATCAAAAAAGGTCACAGAAAATAAAAACAGGAGGAATGTAATTAAGCTTCAGGACTCTCTGGAAAATATGTTCCCTTTAAGTTAAGAAATACAATGATATATAATTTTATATTTCAAATTGTTTTAATTTTATGCTCAACTGCAAAAGCGTAAAAAAAATGATGTAGATCAATATTCTCCCATATTCTAACAAGGCGTAAAAAACATGTGCATAGTATCTGAAAATACACCCTTAAGTCCATTATTTTAACATGATCTTAAAAGATATGATTCTAGTTTGTTTTTTCTTTTCCAAGGTGTTCAGTGGACTGAAAACATTGGCTACATATGATGAGAAATACAAAGGTGTTGAGGAAATACAAACTTCAGATCAGATGGTAGTCTAATTATTGTTATTATTTCTAATTTTTCTTGAACTTTAATTGTGATGGATTTAAATACTTTTATTATTAACATTATCCATTATGTATCTGTCTGTTATTCATTTATTAATCAACACCAGTGCATAATGCGATCACTGTATTTGTCTGTTTGTGAACAGGATAACAAAACATATACAACTAGAAACATGAGTACTCAGATAGAGTGCAAACTCGACACCATGTAAAATAAAACATTTCCTTATTGTACCATGTCAGCATTACTTAAATATAACTTCATCAAAATATGTATAGAAAAACATTGAAAAAATTAAATTCCTGCTTGGATTGCAATCAATAAAACGCTTTAAACGATTCATGAAAGGAATGTGCAAGATTGTCTGCTGTGCCAAAAATGTTATTGAACACACCCCGTACAAATGCTACACCCCGTACAAATGCTTTTCACACCGCGCTCAAAGTGTTGTGTTCATTCAAATTCGCACCGTGCGCATCCATTTGAACAAGGAAGAAGAAACATGTTACAGTGATGGAGACAATCGAGATTCTCTATCATTCTTTGGTTATTACTTTGAATTCCATAACTCTGTCAATTGTTAACGGATATTGCTGGAATTTAATAGGGTTCTTCGTTTTGATTTACAACATCTTACATGATTTTACGGCGATGAGTGGTATATTTCTTGAGTTATCGTGTACACAGAGAACTAATAGATATGAAATGGGGTATAATGTATGATGTAAAATGACATGAGGAAGATCCCTATTAAAATCAAGTAACATATGTTGGAAATTGACTGATAAAGGACATATTTATGTATTTTTCTATCATTGTTGGGTACTTATCTTAGTCCTCCATTATGGCATGTCAGTATCTTTCCTTCCATTCAGGAAAGAATTGCGCATTTATTGAGTGCATGGTAGCCGTACGGAAACAAAAACAATTATCTGGCATGAGTGCCATATACATGTTGTACTCGATCATAATATCTACTACCAGCAGTGGATTTCATCAACGCAATTCATTAAATAACTTAAACTTAAAAATTTGGCACACTGCATCATTTCTTCCTGAATTTTTTTACTTTGTGTCGTATTTGTACTTTCTCTGAGTTCTTATGTTTTTTATTTACCATTGTTACCAGGTTTCTCACTATAACATCCATTGAAATTATTTTTCATATAAATTATTTTGTTAAAGCTTTTTTTTAAAGTTAGTATAAGAACCTTTTAAAATAGTATTTATGATGATGATTATATTCATCAAAGCAAAAGAGTAAAAAAGTCTTTACATACATTGTTCATTTTGTATGAGCCTCAAATTGTGAGCAGTAACTGTTAAATGTCATCGTGATATAATAGGCTTTTTGCAACCTTCTCTGATTTAGATTATTGCATATCATTATAATATAATACAAAAAGATCTAAATAATGAATTTTTTTGACAAACCAGAGATCATGATACAATAACTTACATTCTCTTGGTTGTTAGTCTGAGGATGTTTAAAAAGTCTGTTAACTCAGCGTTTTGCTACACTTCCCTTGGCAGTTTTTACTTGGTCATGTGACAGGATATGAGATGTTTTGCAAGGATTGTGTCCTTGTGATCGGGAGATTGCTCAGGTTGCATATTAAATAGCACACATACCAAAAGATCTTATGTCTACTGTGTCTGAACACACATCTGCTACAGCCCAACGCAGTAACATCCAAGACATAAAGACTCTTAAGAAGACAAGACCATAGCCAGTAAGATTATGGTGTCATTGAAGTCCATAAATACAAATCAGAGCGTTAAAAAAACAAGCCATGCAGTTCCTCTCAATCTTCCTACAGCCTTTATACATACACTAATCACCTCCATTGTGATATCACTCTGTAAAAACAACTGGCCTGCTAAGTCATTAGGCTAGATAAAGCTTATCAGGTGACGAGTGATACCCAAATAACAGAAGCTTTAGTAATTATATTAACAGAAACAGTTATGTTTTATGGAAATGTGTGATATTAATTTTAGACGGTACGGTTGTAAAATGTTGTAGCCAGGAAGTCACACGCAAAGCTAACAGTTGTATGAAGAACATTGAAGACGTTCATTTTCTATATTCTTCTTTGTCTTTTTAACTTTACTTCATACTAAAATAAGGCTCATTCTAATTTTTGCTCAGGCTTCTTACCTTGAACCTCGACTTTTGGGCGTTTTGGCTTTCTTTGACACACAGCTCATGAACTCCAATATCACCAAAGAGGACAAAGAACTGGTAGGTCAAAATGTATGGTCTTAGACCAAACTATCAAATATTTCTTTGTTTTGAATTTCTGTTCTTAGATTTGCAAGCAGGCGCATAGACAGGGGTAGGGGGGGGGGAGACTTCATCCAACAAAGGTTAGTCCTGGACATGTCATTTAAGAGTCACAGACTATCTGAGAACAGGAAATGATATGCGGCTACAAGATGTTAGTTGATGTACATTTTATTCTGTTTTGTAACACACTTGTATAGTTGGTGATAATTTAGGGATTCTTGATCGCTCTTTTTATTTAAGTAAGTTTATCATTCTTAAGGTAGCATGTGTGGTCCAATAATGTCAAAAAGACATTTGGTTTATCTTTTTTGTTTTTTTAATGATGAGTTTAACTGACAATCTGCATTATTGAAATCAGAGATATTTCAAGGACTATGGGTTATCTTGAATACTTCTCTTTTAAATGGGGCGCTAGACTTGATGAACCTTGACCTGCCAAGGTTATTTTTAGTAATTCAGGGCAGAAGTGATTGGCCAATTTAAAGAAATCTAAGATTGCTAATTGTTCTTTTTCTGTTTTTTAATTGTCCAAGGTTGAAGTTGTTTAGCAGTTAATAGGGGGTAGGGTAGATTTAGGTCTGAGGAAGTATTTTTTTTCATTTAAAGATGTTAATCTATTGACATTGGTCCACAGGCTCTGAAGAGTGTGATCTCCATCATACAACTGATGGGTACCAAACATATCAGCACCATTAGACACAAGGTTATGAACACATTGAGGTGAGATTTTATCTTGCATTCATGAGATATGGATATTGTGCTATTTGCCCTGTAAACATTTTTTGTGAGGGTAAATGTTTTTATGACTTAATCTCCACTGAACCGCTAGTGTTAAAGTGTGACATCACTGCATTGCTAGTGAAATGCATGTCCCTCTTTGGCATGCACAAAACATGGATATTGAACAAAGCAGTACTTTGGTGTCGACATGTTATTGTTATTATGTAAAGTGTGTTCCAAAAGTAGTGGAGGATGGATTATACCAAAGTTCACACTCCAAAGCAACCTGTCATCAGAGTGATACTGACCTTATAACATGGATGTGCTTTTCTTATGAAGAAACATATTGCAATACAAACACTTATGATATAGTTTTAAGAATTGACCAGTGGAGTGCAAGATTTTCCCTTCTTCACTGGCTCAAGCTTGATCTGGATGTCAATGTTGGACTCTTACTTCACTTAGCCTACCTGTGTTGTCAATGTTGGACTCTTACTTCACTTAGCCTACCTGTGTTGTTGGACTCTTACTTCACTTAGCCTACCTGTGTTGTCAATGTTGGACTCTTACTTCACTTAGCCTACCTGTGTTGCAAGGAGAACTTAACCTATTAAGAACATTATCTATATCTAAAGTAAAAAGCTATATACTTTCTCGGGTGAAATGTACAATCACTTTTATTTCATATTTCCTCTAAATGTTACTGCTTTTTAAATATTTCTGGGAGAGCGTTTCAGCATATAGAGGAAGAAGTATGAATTATTTTAAGCTTGACCCTCAGATTTACATCCAGATCAAAAGATGAGGTTTAATCTGTGTAAAAAAAATATTTTTTCTTTATCCTCAGATTAGGAATACAGTTCAAAGAGAAGCCATTCATTGAAATATCTTGTAAAGCTTGGAACTGCTTTGTGAGAAGGTGTGTATACCTTAGTGCTCAAAGTGTGTTTGTGTCATATGCCAGCTACAAACTTTTATCAGTAAATGGTTTGCACAAAATCCTCTGCTGTTGCTGTTGCCATTAGCAACAACATAACAATAATAAGAATTAATTATATGCCTATGAAAAATACACTAACAAAATTATGATATTTAAATCCTACCACCAAAGCAACATTTTGAAAAGATCCCGATTCAGGGACTACCATATTCTTTATTCTTGGACCCCTATGGAGAAGCTAATTGTATGCAAAATATCTAGAAATATATGATATTAAATATGTAATGGCTTCCCTCTTGGTAAGCTAAAGTTAGTATGTTTCATTCTAATATGGCCTAAATGTCTATTGTCTTTTCCCAGTTTGGAGTTGCCCCTTCTTGGTGTGTTGATGTCACAGATCATTGCCACATTGTTACCGCTACTGCAGTCTCTGCCTGAACAAATTGCTCAGATCTTCAATTACATGATTGTAGAAAACAGGTCAACAAATACTATTGAATCCTACATTTCAAACAGGCCAAAATATTTTAGAGGCCCTTCTTATTTAGAACTTATAAAGCATTAACATGTTTATCAATTCTTTTAGGTTGTTTATTTTACACTGTTACCATGAGTTCCAGAAAGAAGTTGGTGTTCATTAGAATTCAAAAAGTAAGAAAATCCCTCCTAGAATCGTTGCTTAGACGATCCATGCAACATGTGCTTCAGGTTTTATTGTTATAGGTACCAATGTCAACTTTTTTTTAAATAGTTTAAATATGTAAACAAATCAACCAATACATTGATCCTGGTATGTCATTGTCAATATGCTAATTACAGGCTTTGTGTCTTTAGATAATTCAACCATTGTTTTATCATTTTGTTTAATGCACTTTCGGTAACATTTCAGTCAATGTTTGTGTGTTATTTGTCCACAGAACTGTGCTCAGCAAACATTTCCATGAAATCTACTTCCTTCCTGACATTCCAGAGTTGGCAGACGCCAAGAAAGTCCTCATTGAGTCTGGAGATAACCTTGAAAGGTCATAACCTTTCATCTTACAAATAGTTTGCTGCTACAGTAAACAATAGTTGAAGCAAAATAAACTGAACCGTCCTTTAGCTTGACTGTGAAAGAGTTAATTAACCAAGTAAAAACAATTGCTTTGTTAGCTTCATGGATAGTTTTGGTTTAAGCACTTTCAGTTTAAACGTTTTTTACTTATCACCGTAGAGGAGCTGATTAAGATCATTTAAAAGTGAGAAAGAGGCGTAAATCTGGTTCTCTTTTTGTATAATTAGGTTCTTGGCCATAAGCTCAAAGAATTTCATTTTTGGTCAGTTAACAGATTTTCTTTAAAGAACTGCTTTGCAGTCAATTTTTGTAAATACTTTGGTGTTTTAACTTTGGCTACAACCTACATGAGACCTTATTTAAACCTACATGAAACCTATGTTTTAAAATCATCTTTATAAAGACTATGTGCTAATTCTTGCCTTTCTTCAAATATTGAGGGTTTAAATCATGTGTAAATAATTTCCCTATGTCCAGTAATCAAGGGCACGTGTAACACAATTGTAACTTTTAACTGTACGAATTTTCACATTAAAAATGTTCTCCTTTAAGTCATTTGTGATATTTAATAATAAAAATAAACATCTGGGCTTCATGAAACTACCACTGGACTTTGGCTGCATATAGGCCCCAATTGGCCTGTTAGATTACTATCTCTGCTAAATATTCAGACCCACTATAACTAATACCGATACGAACATATAAGCCAGCATAAAAGGATCTTTTTTAATGGTACTGACTCAAATGTTAGCCATATAATAAAACATACGCGTACCTTAAACTCTAACAACTGAGTTTTACTAGCACCAATACGAACATAATAGCCGGCATTTCGTTTTAAAAGGAAGGGCAATCTTGTGTTGCTGTTACTAACTCAAATGTTAGCCATATAATAAAACGTCCACGTACCTTGTATACACTATCACTTTAACAACTGAATATTACTATTGATTATTTTTCTATTTATACACACTAAGATAGCCAATTTGAAAACATAATCTTAGAGGAAAATCATAGCTAAAATCTGATTACTTGTAGCTGCTGTTGGCCTAGGACAGGGGCTAGGACAGGAGAACTCTTGTTGGGCTAGGACAGGACAACTGAAGTTGGGCTAGGGCAGGACAACTGTAGTTGGGCTAGGACAGGACAACTCTTGTTAAATCTGAACAGGTAAAAAATAATTGGCCCTTGGGTTTGTTTTGTTTGCCCTCTATCAACTTGGACTGAATTGACTCGGTCAAGAGCAAAGAAAGAGAACTGATCTTGTATTAGCCCCTGCTTTATACTCTCATGTTTGAACATTTTGGTGCGTCCCTTCACATAGAGGGCGGCAGCTATCTAACTTCAAAAGGTACTCTGATATTTATACTGCCAGAGTTACCCTGAGTGATATGAACCAAGGACCTGTCGCTTCCGAATCCAGCAGCCTACCACCCAATGATACATTTTACTTTAAACAAAGATAAGAATTCTGCTTGTAAGCAAACTGCATTGCTTGACATTTTACAACTATTAAGTAAATTTGTTTTTTCAAACAGTGATGGTGACTTGAGACTCATCTTGGCCCATTCCATTAAAGGTATTCAACATGAGAGTTTGGATGTTCGTGAACATGCCCTCTCTAAAATGTGCAAGATCCTCAGGGATAAACAGGTAATTTAGAATATAGTTTTAGCTTCATGTGCTTAAACCAGTGCTTATCACAATACTTCCACAAGATTACTATGAGAGAAATCCCGGAGAGATAAGTACGATAAAATACTAGTGATACTAGTACCTATTCTCTCCAACCCAACAAAGGGACTGCTAACAGGAAATGAAAGGGTATTTGGTATTTCAAAACATTATTAAAGAAGAAATTCCTTATTGATTTGTGTGCATATATGTGTGTTAAGGCATAACATGTTGGAGGTAGTATGTGTAGATCATTCAACTTTTCTAATATCCTTACCTACTATAGGAGTGGCCAAAAGTCCCCCCCTTGTCTATTTTTTTTTTTTATTAATTATTAATTTTATGAAATTATACCATATTTAGCACATTTAAACTTTATGGCTCTCTGACAGGAACTCCAGAGGACTGTGGAGTTTATCAAAGATACTAATTTAAAGATTTAGAGTAATTTGCAGGTGTAGAAAATCATAGTGAATGAAAGAGAGAGAGAGCACATTAATGATGAATATCTCTTATATACGTTTTCAGAAATAAAATATTTTGATTATTAAGGGTGCGGCGTAATAACACAGGGAGGGTACTGTTGTCAGGTTTTAAAACGAAACAATGTAATATCTCGAACGTCAGTAGTCCTGAGTCCCTCCCACACCTTGCCAATTCTTAATTATTTGTTGAAATGATACCTTATTTTACATGCAGTACAATTGATTTCTGTTGTATATTAAACCATTTTCAGAAATTAAATATCTTGCTTATTAAGGGCGTGGCACAGCGAAGTATTGAGGGTACTGTTATCTTTTCTTTATTCAAATAGCTGTAATAGTACCCCTTATGTATTGTTCTGTAACTCCAAAAATAATATTTTTATTAATTTTCTGTAAAACAATTCATATGAAAAAGATATGTTTTGCTATGTATGCCAAAATGTGTATTCATACAACGATTAAGCTTATAAAAATTGGGTTGACTACAAGGTGTAATAATAGATATCGAGAAAGAGTGGTCATGTTGAAGGCACATCTGCCGAAATATTGTTTATCTTTTGTCCCCGTTCTTTCGTCTCAAGTGTTAACATGATCAATATTTCTTGAATACAACGATTAATAATAAACTGAGAAGAGGGGTAGGGACCTTCGAACATGGGCATAAATTGTTTCCATTCCGTTCAAGATATTATGTTCTTTCATTGTAAAACCTGGCAACAGTACCCTCTATGTTTCATTACGCCATGCCCCTAATAATTAAGATATTTTGATTCTATAAATGGTATAGTGTACAAGAGATATGAATTATTTAATGTGTCAAATATGGTATCAATCTAAAAAAAAATTAAAAGAATTGGCAAGGGGGGGGCGGGACTTTCGGCCACCTCTATACTGTAGATATGGGTTTCAACAAACTTCCTTTCGACGACAATGTCCAATCCATGAAAAGATTGTCCCCAGATTTTTCATTGATAAACAATAGTAAAACATTTCTGTTAAACAAAGAAAAAATCTTGTCAATATCGGTTCAATGAATAGTGGACCCAAAAATATGGCTGAAAGGTCAAAAGTCATATAAAGGACTGACTAAACAGCGAAAAGGACTGGGAAATGCAATAAATGATGAATTTTACAGTTTAATCACCAAGCAGAAATAACTGTGAAATACGTTCATCCATGCTGATGTTAATGAGTTAATTCCCTTGACTAAACCAATATTTTTTCTGACAATAGTTGCAAAAAAACTTCAACAAAATTCTATATTCAACGAGATAAGAGCTTAACCTGACAATTTTGTTGAAACCCATATCTACTGTATTGTTGCTCAAACATGTAAGCATTTTATTGTAATAGAAAAAGAAAGTAATGCATTACACTAACCTAGTAATGCATTACACTGACCTACTCTCAAAGTAATGCATTACACAGGGTGACTGCCGCCGATTTATCCCCACCGGGAATCGCCGAATTTTAGAATTCCTCCGGGAGATCGCCGAATTTAAGAAATCCCCCGGGAGATCGCCGAGTTTTCGGAAATCCCCCGGGAGATCGCCGAATTTTCGGAAATCACAGGGGAATTAGTTTTCATTTGTTTTGAAGTTTTTAATC
>JAUUEB010159118.1:0-14309 GCA_032362205.1 Clione limacina
TACTACGAAATGGCAGCTCTCCACAGATCACGGTTGAGGGCGAGATTTTTGTCAATACCTAGGGTCTTGATATCATCCTATAAGAAGTATAATTTTGTTTTGCATCAAAATGCACTCCCTTGAGATTCTACTGTAGTACTTCACTATATTTAACTATGCAATTCTAAAGCATACAAATTATACAATTAGTATTCTATATGTTAATGATTATTTACTTAATAAGGTCATGACAGTAGGTAGAATATAAGTTTAGTAAGAGGTTTGTGTTCAGTAATCAAATTGTGATTATAAATGTTTAGCGCCTTTCTAAACACATGGAGTTATGTGATAGGTGTGATCATGTATTGTTTTCCCAACCAAGGTCTGTTATCAAGTGTAGATTGGGAGCAAATATAAGTCATTAGCTGGGTTAGAACTCTTGCCCTTAAGCATGTGAGGTTCCCACCCCCGATAACCAAACTGTTAAGTGTTATAAGACATAATTTACAAACACTATAAGGTGTAGGAGTGTAGGGGTAGGACTATATTATATATTACCAGTTATAAAGCTATAAAAGAAACCATATTCAGTATCATTCTATTGAATGGGTGCTTTGAAAGACATAATCAAATTGCACAAAAGAGAAAATATTGAAAGTGATAGAGCTATGCAATGATAAAGGGTGTCCAAATAATAATGTGTATAAGGGGATGGAGGATATTTGTTACAAAAACACAGAAAATAATCATTATCCATACATAAGAGTGAAAACCAATACAAACTGTTTCTTCTCGTTAATGCATAACTCAAGAGGAATAAATAAAATCAGGTTCAACCTGAACTGGTTTCACCCCTGCATACAATGCCACAAAATCTCCTATCTAATTGCGCTAAATGGGTGCTTTTGTTGTTGCTTGTTTTGCAGTTATAAATACTACAAGAGCTATATGGACGGTCTTCTGCAATAACAATGAATTTAGTTTTTAGAAATTATGAATCTATGAACCCAAACAACCATGCCACTAAGTCTTTGCTAAATGATGTGCAATGATGGCCATTTAAAACAACATTTTGAATGAATTCAAAGGACCAATGGCAACAACTTGGCATTAGACAGAATATCTTCTCCTCATACATCAGATGGACAGTCTAGCCTCACATGTAAATGCTGCTGTTCATCTTTTGGGCTTAGGTAGAATGGGAGAGGGGAAAAACACACTGACATTTTGTTCAGTTACACCATTGGATAAGGAAAGTGTCAATATGCTATAATTTGTATACTGACTCCTGCATGTCAATATGTTATATTTTGCTTGCTGACACCTTGTACGGTCATTATTGTGGTAAATGTTGGCAACATTTGTAAAACTAAACAAACAAAATAATGAGTTAAATCAGCTGTAAACAAAACAAGGCATACAAGAAAAATTCAAGACTATGATAAGTAAAGACCACAAAACTCCTAAATAATTAAAAAAAAAGCCCTGAAATACAAGTAAATAATAAAAGCAACAAGATATCATGTTCAGATCAACAAAAAAGGGCAAAATTATGACAACAATAAATTTATAGCATTTTTGGAAAAATAAACAGCAGATAGAAAATTCAAAGTGAAAAAAGAACCAAATTGAAAATTGAGCCTTAAATTAGGACATTTAAAAACCTAGTTTTTAAAACTGACTAGCGGCCGGTTTCACCCAGCAGTGCCCATGATTACACATTCACACACCAATATATGTTATAACCCTGTACACAACCAAACAGCATATATGCACATTGCCAAAGAATAAGTGAAAGGGAAATTTCGCTCGTCTGCTCAACACCAAAGTGCAAGCTAGAATATGTTATCAGTAAGATGACACTAAAGTTGAGCAATAATTTACAATGAATAAATAGTAATATATAAAAAAAAAGTAGAATTAAAAATCCTAAAAATGTACCAATTAACACCAAAAGCTTTACTGCATGTTTTGGTATGTTAAAAAACAACACACCAAAGTTAATAGTCATCTTATTCGACATATGTTAACCTATATATGCATTGGCCTCACTTTGGCATGCTGCAACACACAGAAAGTAATGGTGTAGCACAACATACTCATCGAACACAGCTCATCACAATGAATACTCAGCATGACCACACATTTCTCAATGCAATTTGCCAGGCTTTAAATGATGCTACATAAGGAATTTGTTTAAAAAAACACGACAAAATCTATAATATTTCTCTCTTGAGACAGATGTTGTTAATTTCATTGTTTTATGTGTTTTCTGCCTTTCTCAACACACATGGGTTATATGATTAAACATCAGCATCCAAGCCAAGGACTAAGTCAGTGGAGACTGGCAGCAAAAATGCTGGCCTAGTCGGATTAAAATCAAACCTCTAGTATGCAAGGTGGTGATGTTGCCTCCTCAGAGGAATATTTCTTCATCCCCTCTATCATCAATGTAATTAACAAAGAGACAAAGAAGACAGAGATGGGAGAGATCTAACAAAATAAATATCAGCAGTGTTATTGTCTTAAGTCCCTGAAGCCTAAGTTATCAATGTTAATCACATAGAGACACAAACACAATATTTCAAATGACTCAGCACAAAATTGATTTAAAAAATGATATCACACTTGGATTTTCAATGTCTGATTGAATGTTTTCTGCTTTTTTATCCATTGTCTTATATACACTTTGGGAACGGACAAAATCCAATCTTCAAAATTTTAATGCACATGTTTCATATAACATTAACGTAAATTGGGATGAGTACAGCCACAGTATAACTAAAGCCACCATTGTAGTGACCAGAATTTATAATTCATAAAATTTGAATTGTTGAACTTTATCATTGTAATGATGATACAATAGATTTAAAAAGGTTTCAATGTATCATGAAGGCCCTGCGCCAAACATTAAACAGGGGTTGCTATAGTTAACCTGGTGGCTTTAGTAACTCTTGTTTATAGTATCTCAAAAGGATAAAAGAAAAAATACATACTGATTACACAGACATCAATTAAAAGAATACCATTTTGAAATCATCATCATAAACTAGCATACAACATAAAGACATATTCAATGGTAAAATGTATGTGATTGTGTTGACTAACAAACATGTAATGTTCACATTTAAGGAGATTCACATGATAAAAGATCATAATGTACAAGCTTATCACAAAGTATGTCAGTCCAACATCTTGTCTATTCAGGATACAGAGACGCTGCATCATTAACAACAAATGTTAACAAAATATTGCAGACTTCCAAATCAGGATGATGCATGACTTTGTGACTAGCTTGTAGAACAATTTGACAGGAAATTTGGAATAAAATGAACCAAAAGAGAAACAAGTTAAAAGATTGAAAAATAAAACATGCTAATAGCAAAACACTTTTACAACTTAAAAATGTTTAATGTACTTAGCTTAACGCTCAGGTGGCACTGTGTATGTCATGAGACACTCAAAGTCGGTCCAGCGGTGGTAATTTCATTATCTTTTAATTAATATTTGTACAGGCATCCTTCCTCTTTTTCATCCTCATCCTTATATTCTTTAGACTTCTCTGTCCTTATTTTTCTTCTTTTTTCCTTCACCTTTTCTGATTCATAGCAATGTGGGCCGCCCTGTGGTTATCAATTTAATAATACTGAATGAGTTCTATAACTTGTTTAGAGTCATCTAAAGATTACCCAGCATTTGTAGCCAGTACAAAACTTTGCAGGTGACCAAAAGTAAAAAAAAACATCAGATTGATATCAAACAATAGATTTGTCCCCATTCAACCAAAGGCCGGTTTTTCACTGAGAACGAATCTATAAATAGACCCTTTAAACCGAAATCTTTCCGTATTATACTTCTAAGTTTCTCAGAGTTTCGGTTTGAAGGGTCTATTTATAGATTTGTCGTCAATGAAAAAACGGGTTTGGTCGAATGGGGACTGAACTATTGACTCAACATACACACAATTATAATCAATATCAGTAGTTAGGCTTAGACAAGCCTCTTTAAACAAGCCGATTATCTAGACAATAATACACTAACATGACAAAGGATCACTAAAGTGGAATGCTTACTTGATGTTGAACACCAAAATTAAAGCTACAATTGTGGTTCAGACATGTCTCACACAACGGACTCTACAGCAACTAAAGACAAAGTAAAACATACGCACAAATTATGAATAAATAAATATCATTAGCATCAATAGAATTCAGCTTAATATCTTCTAAACGCTGATTGACAATGAATTCAATATACATTTATTTACCTTACATCGAGATATCAATGATGGATACCATAGAGATATGATCACATGCAAACATGAACATTCCATATTAACACAACACATATTTCATATAGTAGAACTAAGTCAACAATAATATCAGAGACAGTTGCCATAAACCTTGCATAAATCTGTGTCAACCTTGAAGTCAGATAGTGACTACCACTTGGACTGAGGGCAACATTTATCTATATTCACATAACTGTTTAGATATTAGCAAGTAAAACAATGACATAATCAATGCTCATGGTACGCTGTGACTGTGACTTTGTAGCAAATTTAAGATAAACTTTGTTTCCCTTTTTGTTTTTCTTGTTACACAATTGTCAATGGAGAAGATATCAAGTAAGAGTTCGCTTCCACGTCAACAGACTAAGCTTTCCCATCCACCACCGTGTGTAAACTGCACTTCACTTAAAAAGGATATCTTAGTCTCACAACTGGTAATGAGAAACTTTCTGTTTGGGTCTAAGATATAAATACTTAAAACTTGCACATGTATTTTTGATTGCCATTGACAAAGAGAGAATAAACCAAAAGATTTGGATAAAATGAAGAATCTTTCCTTGTTTGTCATAATAGTATCTTGCACATAAAAACCTTGCATAAACCCAAAGTTCTTAGAAACAGAAGATGATGATAATATTTGTGATAGAGCAAGTTAACCTATAACATTAAGGTGAGAGTCTGTGAAATAGACTTAACATTTGCAAATGTCCACACAGAGATGTATAATAGTTTGTCTTTCTTTTCAATTGAAAAAGAAATGACAATTAACAATTCTAATGCTCAATAAAAAGGTAAAAAGATATTTCACTTATTCACCCTTTATTAAATAAAGAAAAGCAAGATTATAATATCTATATAGGTTTTAGCATGGGATGTATTTACAAAATTCCAAGGTGGATTTGGCGGAAAAACAAATGTTCTTAATATGCTCGAAGATAAAAACATTAACATTTAAATAACACTCAAAGGAATAATGGTCACAATCTGTATGTCTTTTCTCGCAGCAAGACAGCTATAGTGAAGTACTATGATGGGTCTAACATGATTGAAATGATTACTAAGCTAGTTAGAAAATAAACTAGGCTACATTATGACACTTGATAAAATGATACAAAAACTTAAACGTACAGCCAAGTTACGTATTACTAAGAGACAGTTAAGCACATTCACAATCTATTAAACAATGTTCAGACTCACAATATTCTCTTCCCTTTAATCACTTAAACTACATGGCACTGAGCTGAATGTAGTAAGCCAACAAGCTGCTAGATCTATAACAATCACTTTAAAAATCGGCCATACCATGGATATATTGGTCAATTTGTTGAGGTTCTGACATGGAATACAGAATGAGATATGTTTCTAGCACAAACAGAGTTACTCCTTTTGCACCAAGTATTTAACTAAAGTGTTCACTTCACCAATCTGACTAAGGTTGAATTTAAAATGACAGGAAATAAATAAGTATAGTGAAATTAAAAGTCACCAATGCATAAAAACATAATCTCAAAATTGTGTAATGCCCACAAGAATAACCTCACTTAGTGCAAGCAATTAATCTAACTTAGGCCACAAACATCTCTTGATCACTGTAGACTCTTCCCATCAGCCTCAACCATATCAACAACAAGCTGTTTTTGTCTAAGGCTTACTTATTGCACAAAGCCAATATCAATTTTATTTGACTTTTTTCTACTTTTCTTTCTTCTCCACAACACAAGGTGTAATTAATCCTTTTCGTCATCAGCATCCAGAAAACACAGCCAAAAGATGGTGGGTTATTTTCAGTTCAAATCCAATTTCGATCACAATATATTCTGTGGTATCCTTTGTTCTCCATTACACAAACTGCAATCAATCCTTTTTATCACAAGTTTATTCCCTCTGTCAACTGGCCTTGTATTAAAAAAACACAGCCATATATGATGGGCTATTTTAAGTTTAAATAAGTTCATTTTCTATTATCACAGCTGATGTCCCTTAGGTCCTGGTATATTGACCCTCATGGGAAAACTAGTGAGATGGTCAGGGTCATTCAGTCCAAGTCCAAGGTCCCCAACTTGACTATCGTCAGAGCCCTGGAGAGAAAGAGAAGAAGACAGGTCAAATAAAGATACTTATATCAGTAACAGATTCGGTACAACTTGCAAAATGTTTAAACTTAACACAGATACCATCACAACAAGCTTGAAATAAAGACAAAACAGATTTAAAGTGACAAATGAGCTTAACCCTTTGCTTTGTGTGTTCTCTCTTTTTAATTGTATTTCAATATTTAAAGAAATTATTGACAATTATAAAATGTCAGTTGATATGGTTTATCACAATCTTTCTACACACTGAAATAATTGACAAAGAAATTAAACAACATATTCTAATTTTGATTATTTTACAGGCTATTTCCATATTGCAATGTCATTTGACATTGACTGCTATAAGCACTGGCATTATAAAGGGATATACACTTTTTACATGTTATCAGCCATATATTGGATCCATTATGTTGTTATGCAATACAAGGCTTATATCAGAAACATTTTCTTCTACTTTTCTTCTGATAATGATACAAAATAAAATACAACAGAAAAAAAATGTATTTAAGTCAATCTATATACAAATGAACTAAATTTCTTATGAAAGAATATAAATAATTGGCTTGGTACACACAGCAAACATTCTATTTATAATCAACAATAAGAAATTAAGATAAAATCAAAGCCATTGTTAAACTCCTATTGAATTCACTGAATGGTTTCCTTTGTATGCTATTTTGCAGTCAATAATTCTTATACTGCAATCAAGTCTGACATGTGTATTCAATGATCAGAAATAAAGAAAAGGGAAACATATTATGCATTTTTGTCTTAATTGAGTTTATATGCTTAATGAGAAAGCCATTATGATACAATAACCTAAGTTTGACCTGTGACCTGCCATCTAGCGTTGTTAAATTTGGGTCATCCTACTCTATTGATCTGTTACAAAAACTTGAATGGCTTTCTACTATAACAAAAGATAACAACTCTGTTTAGACAGAGTGCATTAAGATAACATATAGCCACAAGGAAACATGGAAGGAATTTATTGAGGAGGTAAACATGTTGTTTAGGACTTAAATAACTCCAGAAATGAGCTTCAATTAGCTACACATTAAATAACACATGTTTTTGAAAACTGCAAACTGTAAAATGAACAGGTTAATACCACATACATAGAAGAAAGAAAAACAATATTTAAGAACACTGACCAGATGACCAATACATTTTCAAACATTTAGATTTACTATGTTTAAAGACATGTGTCCCGATATTTCATTTGAGAGAAATTGGAAACAGAGAGGAAGGGGGATAAGAAAAGGATGAATGGAGGATGACAGAGACTATTAAACATAACTGAATATTTATTATTTCTTTTTTAAAAGATTATAAAAATATTTTTTTTCTTTTTGTGTCCCATGAGGGCACTTTTTTCTACAATGACTTTTAAGGTAATTGTGTGTCGCTGCAGGGCAGCGCCACGTGGGAAATAGGGTGACAATACTGTCCCAAGGTATTACCGAAAATATTAGTGGTGACGTTAGTGCTCAAACCCACTACCACTCAGGTGAGAGTCGAGTACACTAACTACTAGACTATCGGGATCTTATGAGGATATCATATCCTGAAAATTGTATATTTGAATGAGCTTCTTTTCGTAAATCAACTCTTCATCTTAATGAACATTTACATCAAATTTCCATATAAGATATCTGTTCTATAAATAAACATTGGTATCAGGATGACTGCTAGCCTTCACAAACTTTGTCCCAGGTAACATCCATCTGGGAAAATTACCAGGGGGAGAGAGAGAGAGAGAGAGAGAGAGAGAGAGACAGAGAGACCAATAGACAGACAGACAGACAGAGAAGGGGAGAGGAGAGAATGGGAGAGGAGAGAGGAGAGAATGATAGATAGAGAAAGGGAGAGGAGAGAATGGAGAGGAGAGAAGGGAGAGGAGAGAAGGGGAGAGGAGAGAAGGGGAGAGGAGAGAAGGGGAGAGGAGAGAAAGGGAGAGGAGAGAAGGGTACAGAGAGAAAGTACACAAAGGAAAATTTGAAAAACAAATCACAGCTTGCTGCCAAATTGTGTTTTGTGTATCAATTAATCTGTCCTTAAATAAAATAATGTCCTCCTAAAGAAATAACACAGTCCTCTTGATGTAGGTGAAATATTTGTGACAATATACATATTTGTAATACACAAAATGAAAGAAAGGAAACAACCTACTTATATTGAACACAATGTCTAGTCAAAAGTCTATGTCATGTGAGAGACGGCTATATGTGATTATATTACCAATATGTACCAAAGAAAAAGAGCTAAACCATACCAAGCAAAAAGAGAGGAAAATTAATTACATTAGAGAAAACCCAACAAAGCCACTACATTGACTTTTGTCCACAATTGTTACGTTAGGAAGAAAACCAACAACGACACAACACAAATATCGATATGTCAGTTAGTAAAAAAAAGTCCTGTTGTTTAGACTGACATTTTTCAACAATCCTTACAAAAAAATGAACGCACATTAGTATGTATAATTTAAATAGGTTCTGAAAGATAATATTAACATTTAAGAAATTGTTTTTTTTATCAATTTGAACAAATATTTGTATATTTATTCTTTTGAAAAAAGCTATTAGGTATTTAGTTATTCAAACTGCTTTATCTCCTTAGTCTTATAGAGAATTTCATTATATTTCATGTACAGGAAGCAATTTCATTAATTGCTTATTAATCATAAATGTTCACAATATTTATAGTGCTATTCTACACAAAGTAATACTTGGATCTGTAAAATAATTACTTAGATAATTGGCTGGATTAAGTACAAATGGGAGAAAATTTCCTGAATTAAAAATGTTGTAAATAAATGTCTACATGCACTGGCCACTCAAATTATAATTTCCCTTAAACCAAGATGAAGCTAAAAATAAATAAGTATGTAGCATATTGGTTAGCGCACTACCATACAGAAGGTTTGAGTTCAAATCCTGCATGGTTTGATTTTTTTTATCCTTGTTGTCCATCCCATCATTCTCCTGTCCTTTCATCCATGTGTTATGTTGGCTTAGGATAAATTATGTCACTAACGAGACAATTCCCCAACGGCAAGATTTTCCACCCTGCTTTACTTTTTTAAGTACCAAATGTCTAGAATTAACGACAAGTATTAAGAAGTTTTTGATTTTGTCTACAGGATTGTTGAGAAATATCAGTGTTAAATGATGGGACTAGTTTTTGTAAATTCACCCAAAACATTAAATACCTCATGCTTTGTATGCATCATCATCCATCTAGAAAGAGTGGGAAAACAAAACAAACAATTTGTTTACAGATGGATCAAATATAGCAATGACAGCACAGGTACAATGATAGATGCAATGATATCATTGATAGGTATTGAGATTTATGGACATTTTTGTAAAGCCTAAAAAGGAGATTCTTGTTAAAATTTTCGAGTTTGGTGATCTGTAAAAAGTGCAGGTGTACAGGTCAATGGATCTTTTAGTGTTTTTATATGAGTTATTTCACAACTTAACTTTATAGTCTTTACATTCTTCGGGGAAACTCTACTGTAAAATCTAATTATTCATCAACATGATTGCAAAGAAAACTGGATAAAGGTAATTAGCTTTCTTCAAAATGAAATTGTGCAAAATGTATAGAGACTTATTTTCAAAAACATTTTCTGTAAAAACGTGAGCTCACTGGTTCATAACACAACAACAGTCAAGATACAGAATAAAGTGACGACTGTTTCTTGAAGGTCCAAATACTTGCTGCTTAGACATTGATAATTGTCTTCTGTCTTGAATGTGACTCCGTGTAATGAAAGGGTACAAGCCACAATGGAAGAACAAATAATAAAAAGAAATTGAAACTGATCATAAAACTCCCCCTTAAAACGAAAATAAATAAAAATAACAACAACACAAACCTGAACATCATGCTAAATGCTAGATATACAGGTCAATTAGTGATAGATAAACATTACATTACATACCAACCATTGTTTTGTTTTTCCCTTTGTAGGATCACTGAATATTTTTCTATATCTGTATTCTATATAATCATACAGGATTGCCATGGCAACAGGCTACATTGTTGAAAGCTTGCTTGCATATAAAATATTTCACTAGATAAACTCTGAATACCAACTGTTTGAGCATCACAAATGTCAGTGTCATTTGGAGCTTTTGGTGCTACCCGGTCTCTTGAACATAAATATTTCAAAGGAAACTTGTTTTAAATGTTTGTTTTCCGGGTGTTTATTGTTTTTTTGTGCAATCAGTGTAGTATAAACAATATACAATTTAGGTTCCTGCAAGTACTTAAAATACATGAACTATGACACTGATTACATGTTTGCATAAAACCTACATCTTACCATTGGTATAGTTAGCTCGGCAAAAATTTAAAATTCATTTGAAAAACAATAACTCAAATCATATAATATATCCCCTTAAGATCCCCTCCCTACGTTCTGTTATGACTTTAAAACCCTGCTGACAAACTACATCTAAATTTAACTTGATATACTTTATGTGTTTGCTAAGCCAGCAATGCTAAACAAACCTTTCCTAAGTAATATGACAATAAAGACCACATGCTGCTATCAAAGTAGTGCAATTATCATTGGATATCAATTAGAACCCACCATGTGTTGATGGACACTTTTTAAACCACTATAAAATTTACAAATAAAACTAATAAAAGATTAATCAATTTTGTGTAAAACAGACAATATGACATAATTCATCTCTGACATACTTTAAGATATAGGTATTGCCAAAAGAACTTGAACTCAATCTTCAAGTTTTTCTTTAAATCTAACATGCAGATGCAGAATTAAGGTTTAAAAGCACCCCAACAACCCAAGCGCAAAAGATGTATGCAAATTATCATGAAATAACAACATTATTTTTTTCTATTTCATATCACATCAAAGTCTTTAAACTTCTAACAGAAGAATTCTGTAATTTCTAATCAAATCACATCTCATGTTGCCCTGACACATGAATGTTCCTAAATACCAGTGAACAAATTCAAATATTACGTAAAGCTTACACAGTGGAAATTACCTAAATTGTGTGTTATACAACTCATTGAAGAGCTTTATTCTTAAATTTGAATTAAGGCTACACACAAATATATCTACTTATAGGTCAGGTTAACCAACTCACTTAAGAGTGCTTAGCATTGACGCTCTCTTCACTTTTTAGTCCAAGAATAAAACAACAACACAACCCTGAACCGCATGCAAAATGATCGTTATATTATTCAATTCAATAAGAGATAGATAAACATTACATTACATACCAAACATTGTTGTTATTCCCTTTGAAGGATCACTGAATATTTTGTATATCTGTATTCTAACTTATCCACAAGATAAAGTTAAATAACTAACTAATTATACAGGATTGTCAAGGCCACAAGCTACATTGAAAGCATTGTATACAAGATCTTCCGTAAGATTTACTTTGAATACCTACTGGTTGAATGTCAATGTCATTTGGAGACTTTTAGTGCTACTGGGTCTCTTGAACATGAACATTTCAAAGGAAACATGGTTTTTCCAAGTGTTTATTATTTGTTTGCACAGCTCATTGAAGAGGTTTATTTTAAAATTTTAAGTAATTCTTCACAAATATTTCTACTTACAGGTCAGGTTCACTTAAGAGCGTTTACAGTCTTCCCATTTTTTAGTTCAAGATTAAAACAAGGTTAGAGCAAGCAGAACTAAAAGAGGTTTGCTGGCCGGTCAAATATAGTTATAATTATGTAAACACACTTCTATTTCTACATCCTATTCGGGGAAGATATAATTAGCCATTAAATTATAAGATAATAGCACTATAAAGTGGAACTAAAAAGACAAGAGCAGAGGAGTGATCTATGGTCTTTATAGGAATATGGAAGCACTCATTCTATACAATATTACATATAAAAAAAAGACAGGGACCGCAAACTTCTTTATTCTGTATAAGGAAGATGTGACAAGCCATCATTTAATAGAACAAATAAAACAACAAAATGGTAAATAAAAGACAGAACAAAGAGAGAGATCTAGGGTTTAGAAATAATAAAGGTAAGGTGGCAGGAACAGAAAATAAGATAACAAAATAAAACATAAAATATTTGAGTAGGAGAGAGATAACATAAAAGGCAAAGAAATTATAAAGAGACAAAATAAAACTGAAAAATGTTTTATTGTCACACTGGCTTACATATGACAGTCATTTGGCTGAGTCGTGTGTGTTTGGGTGTGGGAATAGGGTGGTTCACTCAGGGAGTGATGGGGCCATCGTCGCTGTCCATCCCTAGGATAGAGACATCGTCCATCTAGAAACAAAAGCAGAGGGTAGGTAGAAAAAACTGAGACTTATGAGAAGAGAACCAAAACAAAATGGGGAGTTAATAAATGATACATATGGATTCACACTTTAAACACAAAATAAAGAAATTTGAGAAAATGTTAATATTTTAACACAGAAATAATGAAAAATAATTGTTATCAATTGTAAATTCAAAGAGAAGGCTTAATTATGTCCATCAACACATGGTAGGTTATACAGTGTTAGCCTTTTGTATGTGCTGCTACACATCAGATGTAAAGTATAGTACAACTTGTACATGCTACCCAGTCACATCATACTGATTCCAGTCCAACAAATCTCAGCAAAAATGACTGAAATTCAAGCAGCAGGTGAGTCCTCTTATCAATAACCAACTTGAATTTTGTTAAAGACATGACACAGCAAGCATTTTCTAACATCAATCTTTCAACTCCAAAGATTGGCGCCCTTATCACTGAGAACTAAAAATAAATACACAAAATAATGATGACCTTTATCATCCAAAAAATAAAACTGATGGAGGAATATGTTATAAAAAAGTCTTCTGCATCAATAAAGAAGACACTTATTACATAACAAGTTCGATAACAAAGGAAAGTTTTTTTCCTTTTTCCCTTCTTCTTTTCTGCATCTTTTATTTTTCCTGTTTTTCCATCTCATTTCATTTTGAATTAGTTCCATTTGTGGAACATCACATTGCTCTTGTTTAATTATATATGTTTGTCCATTTAAAAGACTCCTTAGACAAAAATGTTGTGTTTCTTGTCTTTATTAAGATGATGTTTTTGTTTTCTTATTTCCTGTTACAAAGAAGCAGTCAAGTATGGTTTGCATATGAACATATTTATAAAAAAGACAACAGTATTGTAAAAATACTAATCAATAACTGTCTTTAACTCTATACACATTTTATTTTTACCCCACATGAAAGTTTTCTCAAATCCCTGCACTGTTGAATAAATCTTTTTATGAAGAATATAAAAACCACAAACAACAACAATAGACAGTGCACTGACATAAATGATGTGATCAAAGCATTGGATTGACATAAATGAACATGCAACTGACAGACACATAACTACAACAATAATCACACATACTTTCCTTCAAGAAACAAAACAACATCAGCAAAATTCACTATCAATCAGCATAGTCAAAAACAGAAACAAAGAAGACAATTAAAATCAATCAGTCATATAACTCTATATAATTATCCTTCTTTCGGATCAGAATACCAGTTATACATAGGCATATGTATATATCAAGTTTGAAAAAATAAATAATGAGTATATCATGGTTTACATTGTCATCACACCAAACACTTCTTTTTGTCAATGCAAACATTTTTCAGAAAAGCATTCAAGGGCAAGTCCAAAGTAACTGACAAGGCATTCAGACAACTTTAAAGGCTTACAGCACAACTTATAAATAAAATATTGGAATGATAATGCTTGTTTTTTGTGCATACCAATGGGACTTAAAATAAAAACATTGCCTTAAATGAATATTGTTGTATGTGTAACCATGATAGATGTTTAAAGTGGCGTAACTGACGAGGCATAAATGCTCACTTTGTTCTGGTACACTGTATTAACTCTTAAAACTCTATGAATTGACAGTTGTTGGTGTAAAAAAGTG
>JAUUEB010159229.1:1712-14308 GCA_032362205.1 Clione limacina
TGTGAAAGTACCAATAACCTAGTAATGTCAAAGACGTAGGAATTTCAGTGATCGTTTCCAAAGTGTGATGAGTTTGATGAATACACAATGTTGTTACTATGTTAGATACCTGAATTGAAAGTATACTCCGACTATGATGTAGTAAGGCAGACCATAGGCAGGGTAACTGGAGGAAATCAGTTCATGATGAACTATCAGAGGTAACATGGAATAATTGAGAGGGGTAGCCCAGATTCGATGGGAATTGACAGGTTTTATTGGTGTACTATAATCCAAAACAGTGATGGGTAATGTAAATGTTTATGGTAATGTGGGAACATTTGTGTAAATTACATTTGTAAGAAAACGTTGTTAGTTGGAGATTTGAATCTATAACCATTTGCTGTAAATGCAGTCAGTTTATGTATTCAGCCAAAGGTGCAGAGAATATACCTACTGATGTTATATTGTAAGCATTTACAATTGGCATTAGATTTAATAAGAGATTTGTTGTGTTTTCAGATTATTTGTTTGCTTTCTTTTTACACTAACAGTTTCTATAATTATTTGAAATGTTTTTTTAGAGTATCTATTAACCTTACATGGTTAGTCTGAGTAAATTGTCTGGGGCGTAATGATGCATGTGAAGGAGTCGTGAAAACATTCAAACATTAAGCTGTCTCATGCTCGATATAGTTTTATTTTTGTTTCTTTAGTTGCAAATCTGTCTGTCTTTCATGTTGAGTTTCATGTAACGTATCGCAACTTTATTTTTTATTGTTTGACGCTTTCATTATAGATGTGGTCCACTTGCTTTTTACCTCAGTAATGTGTACGTTTGTCTTTACTCCTATCAAAAGTGTAGTCATAGTTTATAGGTTTGTGTTGTACATCAGTCTTTAAACTGCTTTGTCATCCCTCATCAATGGTCATTGTGAGTCGCAAATGTCGTGACCTGCAAATGTTGTTACCTGCAAATGTCGTGACCTGCAAATGCTGTGACCTGCAAATGTTGTTACCTGCAAATTTCGTGACCTGCAAGTGTTGTTACCTGCAAATGTTGTGACCTGCAAGTGTGAAGTTAACATTCTGTTTGTATACTGTCATTGCATCCATCATTGTAGTATCTCTATCTACTGCGACTCCTGCTGTTGCTTGATCCATGGAAGAGTTACTGGACTACGTGGCAGGCTCTCGGCTGCCAGAAACTTCATCTGCATATGATACAGTTGTAACACCCTGCAGATTAAGGGTATCCTAATAGAGGTTGTACTGAATGGAAAAGTCTTAAAGTTGTCAAGAAATTATGCTATCTGGGAGACATGCTGGTGGTGGTGCACAGTCCAGCTCAATCATGAGAGATCAGTGCGCTTGGGGCAAGTTAAGAGGCCTTCTACTTTTACTGTTATCAAAGGCGGCCTAAGTGAGAATTGTAAAGGCCCACTGTCATGCTGTGGGGCTTTGAAACCTAGACTGCCAAACTTGAAGACATGTGTAGGCTTCACATAAGTTGCCCATGAACTGCTGTATGTGCAGACTGCACTATAAAAGGACAAAGGCCTATGGTCTATAGAGCTAATGATGCTAAACTTTAAGACAGAGGCTCCTGCGACCTCCTCAGGAAGAGGCTAGGTTTGCTCATCAATACTCGATTTGATATGCCATGGACACCTACGCTGGTTTGACTGCATTGCAAGAAAGAGGAGAGTAGCTGGTGGAGGTAGGTTCTGGACTTGGAGATCTAAGGTGACCCTGTCTCAGGGGCCCCCCAAGGTCCTGGAAGAAGGTTTTCATGGAAGAAATTGAGACAAACAATTTAGCACAAGAGCTTCCCCTTAATTGAAACACATGGCGAAGTGTTTCTGGGTGTAAAGTCTTATGTTGATGATGATTGTCTGTGACCCAAAATAATATTTCTCAATTCCTGTTTCAACTTTCTCTATAATTTTTGTCTTTTCATTCCCTAATTTTGATGTTTAAGTTAGTTTTAGGTCATCGAACCCTAGACAGCTCAATCTAAGCTATGATGCAAATCTCTACTCTTCTTCTTTTGGAACCTTTGGCCTTTGGGTTTTGCCATGCTTAAGGCCTGAATCCATTTCCATAAGAGCCCTAGTTCCATTCTTTAGTCTTTATGTCAATTCAATTTATTCAGATTTTGAGATGCATGAACTGTTCATAGTTTAGACATTTTTCATCAATTATTCAATAACATTTTAGCAGAAATGTGACACTCCCATTAAAAGGTTCCACACCGCACATATTTCAAAAAATGTATTATTTATATTCAACATTTGGAACATAAATATAATTATTTCCATGAAAAATGGAGTAGTTGTGGCCTTGTATTGGCCTAATATGAGAAAATAAGGTTTTGAGAAAAGGACATACAAACTTTTAAAAATAAAAGGTTTTCAGATGAGCTGCTGTGTTTCAAAAATGCAATTTAAACAAAATTTGTGTCGTTATCTTTGTTATTCATAAGTTAAATGTGCGATGAAAAGAAATTGTGCAAACAAATATTTTGATATGACACACTTATCTCCTTTACAACGCAATTTCTTGAAACTTAAAAGTGTGGCAAGTAGAACCTTTCAATCAGGAGACACAATTATGTTTTTTAGTAGTTGGTTGGGGTTTAGCTATTTAAATATTTTTTAATCTGAGGGTATCATTTTACTTGTTATTTTTGTATACAATGTTTTCTGTGGTTTTGGTTTTGTCATGAAACTGTTTTATTTTCTTTGCTTTGATTTGGGTTTGAACATTAGGGACGAGGTATTTATTAGATTTTAATCACTGATTTTAAAACTTCTAAGTTTTGAAAGTTTGATGCTTTTGTTCTCCTCTAGTCATTAAGCCAATCAGAGGGAGTTCAGTGAGTTGGTTTCACTCTAGTTGTTGTTTTTTACTTTAGTATTTGATTGTTCATGTGGATTTATTTTGTATATTATGACAGATATACAGATGACAGATATATTTCTACACTTATAGAACCCTTAAACAAATCATCTGACTTACGAACCCAATGCACCACCTTAAGATACTTATTTCTCAAGGCTTATTCCCTTTTGTTGCTTGTATAGGTTATATTATCAAAGCTGTTCCTTTTATTTTCATAGTATTTCTCAAATTTTATAGGTTATATTATCCATGGCTGTTCCTTTTATTTTTTTTTATTTTTTACATTTTCATAATATTTCTTAAAATGCATAGGTTATATTATCAAAGCTGTTCATTTTGTTTTTTATTCTTTTAATTTTCATAGTATTTCTGAAATTGTATAGGTTATATTATTAAAATTGCTCTTTTTGTTTTTTTTCCTTACATTTCCATAGTATTTCTTAAAATGCATAGGTTATATTATCAAAGCTGTTCATTTTAATTTTCATAGTATTTCTGAAATTGTTATATTATTAAAGGTGTGCCTTTTGTTTTTTATATTTTCATAATGTTTCTCAAATTTTGTGTTTGTAGTGCAGTCTTGTCAATTGTGCTTTAGATACATTACAATGTGTTGTCAATTGTGCTTTAGATACATTACAATGTGTTGTTATGTATTCTTTTGACTGCCAACATAGATCATTTTGTTAGCATCAATCTTTTTATTCTATTTATAACAACTGATACTTCATTACATAGATATAGTTAGGTTTTCGAATAATTAACGTTCCATCTCTGTGAGACAGTAGATGCTGTTTCGACAAACTTGCTTTCAATGAAAACTTCTCCCAACAAAAGGAATGTCTTTTTATGAATTAACTTTAACGAAATTCGGTATTTAACAAAATAAAGAGCTGGACCGGACTGTTTTATTGAACCCCGGATCTACTGTATAAGGAAAATTACAATATAAAAGGAAGAAGTCCTTTTATGATTTTGAGACCCTAAGAGCCTTGAAACACAATCATTTTTATGGTTTTTGTCTAAAGAAAATTGATAAATTGATTGTGGACTTACTTTGAAAATCTCTGTATGAGAAGTGTATACCTTTCAAACATCTACACAATCATGAATCAAGGTCAACTGTGAATTATGAAGGTCAATTGTTTTGTTAACTGTCAGTTCAAATGTGAACATGAAATTAATTCTAATAAAATGTAATGAAATTTAATTCTATAACGGTTGTAGTATCCCTACAGTGTCCTCTCTTTTCCATGTTAATTGCACATTCTGTGCAACATTTCTGAAATTGCATACATGATTTCTTTAAGGCTGTTTTCATTTACTTTTCATGTCATCACTACGCTCACTTATTATGTATTGCATGGAATTTCTGTCTTACAAGTTATTTTAAGTTTTGTTCAGGGGTTTGTGTTTTATTTAGAAAAAGGTGGGGACCGTTTTTTTGTGACAGAGGGAATGTGAGGGAATTTTTATAAAATGAATGTGCTATTGAATGGCTACAATTAAAATCCCTTTTATTTGTGATTTAATCTCACCTCACTGTATTCCTGCTTTTTTGTGAGTCCTGGCCTCGCAGCCATATATCATGACTTGCAAAACCAAACACTAAAAACATTGCCTTGATCTATACAACACCTAAAGCACAACATCAAGCGTCTTTTCGTATTCCATAAAACAGCCAATACAACTTTATTTTTATGTTGTTTTATGTTTATGTTTCCCTATTAGCTTTTCCTTGTTTCCTTTTGGTTTTTAGTATTCATGTGGTGTCTGTTAGATTTATTATCTGCTGATTATATTTCATGTTTACTGCTTCAGGCTTTTTTGTCTATTTCATCTTAGCAATTGTCACTTCTTAGTGTAATCACAGTGATTTTAACAGAGGGTCGTCAAATTAAGAACTAGATTACATGAAATATTGTTTACAAAGTTTTATTCCAAACAAGGCTGATACGTACCAAAAAAACAAAAGCCTCTTCTTGTAATGGGTTGTAAAGAATACACATTTTCTCAAAAATGTTGATCATATAAATTAAAAATAATTTGACAGCTAACATGTGTCCAACATTGCTATAAACATGTCATGAAAATAATCAGTGCCCAACCTAAAGTAATATGGAAGAATGAGTAGAGGGAGATAAGCCTTTTCTTTGTACATCTTTTTTATACAAAATATGAAAATTGTCACATGATTTTATGTTTTCTAAATCTAACACTCTACCATTTTGTCCTACCACATTGCTAGTTTAAGCTATTCTTGACACATTTCATATCTTGACACATTTCATATCTTGACACATTTTGTATCTTGACACATTTCATATCTTGACACATTTCATATCTTGACACATTTCATATCTTGACACATTTCATATCTTGACACATTTCATATCTGTTTTGTAGCCATCTTTTCTTCGCATCTAATTCTCTAAACCTGTAGCTATAGTTGTTCTATCTCAAAACTAACCAAGATTTGGAACTGATGCTCCATTTTTGCATATAGTCTTATGTCAAAAAGGCTAAACGGGTTCCAAAATTTGATTCATATATACAAGTATATGTAAATCATCGCTAGATATAAATTTCTAAAAGGTATGTTAACTCATTTAGACCCTGCCTCACATTTTTATTATTTATGATTGCTACTTTTACACTTTGAAAAAAAAATTCTCCTTATTTGCACTTAATGTTTGTGTTTAAGTGTCATTGAACTATTTTATTCTCAATTTTACAGCACCGTCAACGTAACTCAGAGTTGTTAATTATGTTCTCAAAATGTCTTTGATCATTGATTGGCTGCACGGAAGGGTGTGGACGGGTTAATCCGTGATCAGAATTGTTTAACTTACATTTTTACTAGACTGTAGATTTTTGTATTGAAGGCCATGATTATTGATCATAATTTCAACATCTGTTACAATATAACATACTTAAGGTGACTTCTAACAGGTCTTGGCTGAGTAACGTGTATAAATGTCAGGACTGTTGTCCAACAAGGAGTTTGCTTATGTTTTTTATTGACTGCCCAACACACAGCCCATACGACAATAACAGTATCATGTTTGACATGACATATCAGCAATCTGTCTGAAGATCAACCAGATCAAATTAAATGGACCAACCACTCAGGGGTCAGAAAGTTAATGGGTATTGTCACCTTTTTATGGACAGGTCAACTTTGTTGACCAGTATCACTTTGTATTTGCATAATAGTTACAACATAATTAATGCATAGTTGCAACACTAAAAAAATTCCATGTCAGTAATTTTTTTCAACAATTTATGTTTAGTATTAAGTCTGAATACATTGAAGAAAAACTCTTTTACTCTTTCTGTTTCAGGCTCGTGAGAAGTTGAGTAACGAGAACTCACGTCTGAGGTCCAAGCTGGAGGTGGCTAACGACCAGATCTCATTGCTCAAGACACACATTGGGGTCATAAGACAGAACACTATTGCTTTTATCTTAGAACAGATGGACGCTTTACACATGCAACGAGATACAGAAGTATGACCCAGTGACCTTTCTGAGAAATAATTATGACATTCTTTACTTCTCAGATATTAGGAGAAAAAATGTGCAATATGTACACAGACGCAGTGGTCAACGGTCATACATGGCTATGTACACAGACGCAGTGGTCAACGGTCATACGTATACATGGCTATGTCCACAGATATAGTGGTCAACGGTCATACATGGCTATGTACACAGACGCAGTGGTCAACGATCGTACATCGCTATTTACACAGATGTAGTGGTCATTGGTCATACATCGCTATGTCCGCTTAGCACTGGAGGTGAATGATTAAAGCTCATCTGTGCACACTCATTTAAAGATGTGAGGCCAGACTGTGTTATGCAGCCACAAATCGTATATATAGATTTATACACAGGGATGTAAATCGGAGTACGGGTACAAATCTGAAACCTGGATTAAATATCCTTTCTAAGGTTTTACAGAGGTTTTTCTGAATGCAACCAGTTGTCATAAAAACTGGAATCAGAGAAAATCTAAAGAATTACATCCCTGGGTGCAGATTTAATCATCGGATGTGACGTCAGTCGTGTAAAGACGCAAAAACATCAGATAAGAAGAAAGGACTGATCTCTTCAGTGAATGTTACTCCCCAATTGCCCGGTGAAGTCTAACAACTCCCACAGCTGAAAGCTGATCTCCAAGTACGTCTGACCGTGATCAGTGTCTGACTGTGATCACTGTCGGACGTTTACAGTAGCATTTCTGTATCAGGCATCAATGTGATATGAGCTGTTGCTCACAGTCAATATTTATACAGCTACACTACTCTGTGATTGTATTTAAATCATGTGTTGAATGAAGAAGGTTATGCCATCGGATATGACACAAGTGAATCCATATACTATAATATGTAACAATGCAATATCGGAACTTGCAGAGATGAGGATTGTACCACACAACTCAACAACCAAGCCTAGGACAGCACAGTTACAGATAGAAGACTCACTCATTCTACAGGAAATTCAAAATTGAAGCCTTTTTTATATCCCTGTATTGTTTTTTAACACAGTACCTTACAAAAAAACTTTTGAAGTATGTATAGCAAGTTTTAGATTTAAAAACTAGAATTGGTCATTCAGGTCTGATAAAGAAGACCCAGAACAAGTTCTTTTTATTCATCAGAAAGCTCCTAAATCAGTCAAATGTATTTACTGCAAATTTGCTTGAATGCATGTCAATATAATTTTTGTTTGTTTGATAAACGTTTAGTGTCATTTTACATTATTTACTTGCTATAGCAACTCTGAAATGTGAATTTCAAAAAGATAAATAAGATATCTTTTGTACACTTACAGTTATATTCAGTAAATGAATGAATAGTCAAAAGTCCTAAATTCAAAATTGATACGTTAATTCATAATTATGAGATACATATATTAAGATGAATTGTATTTTTGTTCCAGATCAAACAGGATTTTGGAGGTCTCCTAACATATCAACAAATGTCTACGCACAAATTGTTCATAATTCCCTCATACTCAATTCAACTATTTCAGTTCAATGTATGAATAACCTTTTTTGCAATCTTCAAAGTTTATTGTACAAATTAAGAATTGTGTGTAATTATGGTATCTTTCACTTTTAATAGAAGTAGCAATGTCTGATCCTATTAATGCCAAGATGATGTTGCAGTTTATCATCTGTGATTAACACATTTCCCTTCTTTTTCTGTTGCAAAAATTCTAGAGCTACATGCAACAGGATTTTACTTTAATTCAGTTTAGCACCACATTTTTAGATGAGGGTATATTTTTGCTCAATAATTTACAAAATTTTACTCTAGATGTCTAATAAATAGAGACAACAGTTCCCTGAAAACCTGTTGTTTACAAAACTTTGACGGCCATTTTCTCTAAACCTTATTTTTCTCATATCAGACATATAGAAGGCCCAAACTAGTAAATTTTTAATCGAAATGACTTCATTTTTGTTTGGGATGTTCATGAGAGTGTTTAGATATGAAGATTTAAAAAAATATTTTTCTTGCAACAAGTGGAACCTTTAGATGGGGAGTGTCTTTTATAATTCAATGGTGTTTAGGGTAGAATAACTTGACAGTATATCCTGGAAGTTTTTACTTCAATACAATTTTTTTCATTTTTACTGAACATATGAAGAATGTTGTTTACACAACGTTTGAAAATGAATAAGAGGAGATGAGACAAGTAGATTAGTAATCTTGGTTTTTTAAAGTTCATTAGGAAGCAATAAATATTTTACTAATTTGTGTTTAAAAACAGCATGAATTATCTTTTAAATTTTGGGTTTAAGAAAAGACACAGTTGAGTTTTTAAACAAATAGTTGACATAAAGATATTTTACAATATGTTTTTTTATTTCAAATTGATAAACCGAATCCACAATAAGTATTTACTTAATATAATACATTCTTGCCTCACAAATTGAAAGACTGACGGTAATTAAGACACTCTAAAGTGATTGTTTCTTAAGTGGGCTTTTTCTATGGTAAAAAAGCAATTCAAGAATTAATGCATTGTTATTTGTTGTTACACTAATCAAACTAGTCACCTTTGACCTTTTTTGTTGACAGGTCAGTGATGTTCTTTTTTTGCTCACTTTTTTACATGTGCATATTTTATTCGTCATTTTACATCAAAACTATCATCAATTGTTATCATACTTTTTAATGAATTGCCCATCAACATATTGAATCTGGCATTGAATTTTTACAACTCATTTACTTGTATTTTTAGTTTTTGAAACACATTTTGATGATAACAAATTGTTCATGCAATGTGCTATGTTAAAATGCCACAAACAACAGGTTGTACATAATGTTTTGAAATATTTTATTGATTATGATATTCGTTTGTGTAATATTGTCTTAGAGGGTAGCTGTTTTATTTTTTGTGTATTATTCATTTTAAAAAGCTTAAATCTGTTTTGTACTTATTTGATGATGTGAGGGATTCTGTAACCACATTATCACAGTGTAGTAACCAGGGTTACCATAATGTCTCCAGTACTTGACATCAGTGACTGAAAAGGCCAGGACTTGGAGAGATAGACCTTTTATACTTCTACTAATATTATATCATTATGTGAAAACTCCATCACTGTTCGCCATCCTAAGGGCTTGCACACTGAGATGGCTTGGACATGTAAGAAGAACTGATTACAACAGGATCCCAAGACAAGTTTATGGAGAACTAAGAGACGGATCAAGAAGAAGAGGTCGTCCAATGCTGGGCTACAAAGATATATGCAGGGCCACTCTGAAGGAGCTCTCCATTGAAGAAGGAAAATGGGAAAAGTGGTCTGAAGACCAAAGCCAACAGACAGCTGCAGTGTTTGAGGGTGCACATGATTTTGAGCACACAAGGATCCAACAAGCTGAGGAAGCAAGACAAAGGCCAAAAGCTCATCAAAACAGGATCTGACATGTTCAAATGCAATTATTGTAACAAACTGTGCAGAGCCAAAAAAGGACTGGTCAGTCATGGAAATAGCTGCTCCAAAAGAACATAGTTTTTAAAACATCATTCACAGTCTCTGATGAAAGACTGTCAGTATTGACAATAAAAGCCATATTCAATTATACATCATGTGAGTATACACTTACATTGTGCAAAATAGTCAACCATAGAAGGATAATAAACGATGCAATGCCCACACGAAGTTAGTGACAAAGTGCCATTGAAAAATGGTCCTGGGCTATTTGGTTCTTTTACCTCAACCCTGAATAACAGACACATCCATTCATTGCCAGTTTAACTTTTATTTCTTCCGCATTACTCTATTCTTATCAAAGAAAGAATAGCCAAAAAATGCAACACCAGTGCACATTTTTTTTCAAAGAATAATATATATTCTTTTTATTCATGTGAAAGAGAATTCTTTATCTCCTTGCTAAAAAGAGTTTGATAGGGTGATAATGTGATATGTTTAAGATGTAGTCTGTGGTTAACGTGATACAGATGAAATTGTGATGTGTGCAACTATTTATTTCAATGTAAAGTATTGTTAACAAGAGTGTTCCACTCAATCAAGGTCATTAACATATCAGGATCTGAGCCCTTGATAAAATGTCATCAAATTAAACATACAATGGTTTTGCTGGGTAATTTTTTTTTATGGGATTCCGACCACCAGTAACACTGTCGGAGGAAAAGTTTTAACTTCAAAATTAATTTTGAAATACAACAGTGCTATTAAGCAGACAACTAAGACTGCTGAGTAGTTAAGGCATCTTCCTCTAGAGCGTTAGGTTGGGTTTCAAATCCTGACCGGGTCTTACCTAAGACTTTAAAAAAATGGGATTTTAGCAGCAGTCTTGTATGTCATTTTGAGAACTGTGCTAAGACTGGTTGACCTGGTGTCAGTATACTGTAACTAGATAGGATGTACGGGAGTACAAGTAGAGCTACACCTAACATCTTCTGAGAGGCGGCATGTAAACAAAGTGTCTGAAAGTATCACTGTGGCTGATACAGCCTTCTTTGTCTTGGTGGAGACTTAAAACACCTAGTTAAATGTGCAAACATTTGCTGAGGAGCAAAGTGACACTTCTGTGGTGGCCTGGATTAAATGGAACTACTCTATGTTAACCTTTTAATCTTGTACCATAATGTCATTATAAAGATCTCAGAAAAAACAAAGTTTATGTTTATGTTTAATATGATGTGAAAGATAATACAGGGAACAATTGATAATTTCTTTTGAGGGAGGGATAAATAAAATATGCTGATTACTGGTAGGCCAGCTGAGATCATGTCTCTTTATGCTGACTCTGCTGATTTAATGAATCATACAAACTGCCTACATTTTATGTTTATTCATGTTTTTCTGTATTTTTTAAACAAAGATATTTCTATTATCAGACTGTTTTCTACTGTTTTTGAGTGTGCAGAATTAATTTCTCATGTTGTTTTTAGCTTCCAAGACCACTTTGTGTACTTTCAAGGTTAATGCCTTTCATATTCGTTTCCTGTCTTGATTTACTTTATTATATACTTTTTATGATGGAAAGTTATCCCTTTTTCCCTGGCACATTGTCTGCTGTATCTTTTCATATCCAACATTCCCCCATGTCCCCCCTGGCTACGCGCCTGGATGTGTTATGAGATATGCTGCTTTGGTTAAGACTAGCTGCGATATATTTGGGAGAAAGTCTGATTGATCCCCCGATCCCACACAACTCTTTAAAACAAGGGATCATAAAAGTGCAGTCTGATAGAAAAGACTAACATAAAAATATAAATTAAAAAGGTAGACTACAATTTGCTATCATAACGATGTAGTTGTTTCCCTTTGATCGACTCTTATATATGGCAAATTTTGCCTTCAAAATTGTCTGATTATAAAAAAGGTGGTTTCTACTGAAGCGCCTGACCAGTAGGCTCCAATTAAACGACACAGTTCATACAAAGGTCGGTGCGGAAAACCACAGCTTGTAGATCTCAGATTATGCAAATGAAGTAGAGCAGCAAATCTCACATCAATGAGACTATATAAGTGAGTAATTTTTTTTTAGTTTTAATTTCACCTATAAAGATACGAAATTATACCCTAGCGCTTGCGCATGTCTGGACAGCAATCGCATCTCCCTCCTTATATCCTTATATCCTTATATGGTACGATGCTGTTAAACACGTGGTCTACTAGTACTAGCAGTGTTTATTGTTTTATTGCTTAGCCTACGCGGCCATGTGTTTTTCGCTACTACTACTTCCCGTAAAAGACTTGGCTTCTCTGCTGTTGACTGACCGGCTGACTAACAGATCTATAGCAGGTTTACAATGCCAAAGATTACACGCTTTGGAGTCACCAATTTCAGTAGTTACAACCAATAAGTTAGTTGATTTAAGATTCTTTAAATACATATTAATATATATCGGCACTGAGAGGGACATAATACTGTAGTTAGGGATACGCTTAATATCGGCATTAATATCGGCACTGAGAGGTACAGAATACTGTAGTTAGAGATACGCTTAATATCGGCATTAATATCGACACTGAGAGGTACATAATACTGTAGTTAAAGATACGCTTAATATCGGCATTAATATCAACACTGAGAGGTACATAATACTGTAGTTAGAGATACGCTTAATATCAGCATTAATATAGACACTGAGAGGTACATAATACTGTAGTTAGAGATACGCTTAATATCAGCATTAATATAGACACTGAGAGGTACATAA
>JAUUEB010159340.1:0-14307 GCA_032362205.1 Clione limacina
CTTACAATACCTAGATTTAATTTAATGTTCTTATGAGGATACTATTTTGCAAATCAATGACTCAGCAGTGTTTTTGAGGAACACCAACTCTCGCGGAAAAGCATTGGTCAGAATACAGTCTTGTTTGCTGCTTTTTGGCTATAACTGTCGGGGGAAATTTTGACTTTAGGCAAATTGGTTCACGGGAAATTCAACATTTTTTCCAGCTGTGAAAATGGTTATAAGCAAATTTTAATGTCATTGACTAATTACTATGGACTAAATTTTAAATGATGGTTTCCTCTTTATAAGAAATTTCAAGTTTCTGCCAAATAATGAGACATAGAAAAAAACATTAAACAAATTACCAGACTTCGTTCTACTAAATATCAATGACTTTGACCATTACCAACTGGCTCATAACTGACCTTTTTGACACTTTTCTGTTGGTGGTGGTCAGTTTGTCATAGACAAGTCAATATCGTCTATGGAAATGCTATAGACCTGTTGCATTACAATTACATGGCTTGTTATTTGTTACTCATAATTTGTTTTCTTTCATAGTTACACTTTGACTTGGAGTTATTGATAGATGTGTAATCTTCTTGTACATTATTGTTTAAAGGGTGTTTAATATAATTGTCATATTATGTTATTTACTCTGTATGGTTGTTGGTTTTTGTATGTACTGCGCTTTGAGCACTTTTTAAAAACGTTGTTTCCTAATGACAGAGGATATGGTTGACAGCTTTTCATACAAACGTTGTCGGGTAGGATGTTGTTCCAAGGAAATGTCGAACACTGTTTACGTACCTTGGAAGTAACATCGCCTCCACAGAAAAAGACATCCAGATACGTATTGGAAAATCCTGGAGTGCTCTGGATGGTCTGAGACAACTGTGGAAGAGAGAGTTCTTCAAAGCAACTGTTGAGTACATTATCCTTTATGGCTCCACAGCCTGGACACACACAAAGACGACTTGAAATGAAACTGGATGGCACATACACTGACATACTACGAGCAATGCTTGACATTTCCTGGGAACAGCACTAAACCAGACAACGTGTGTATGGAAAGCTGCCAACCATATCCTCTGTCATTAGGGAACAACGGACACAGTATGCTGGACACTGCTAGAGAAGCAAGGCAGAACTAGTGAGTGATCTTCTGCTGAGGACCCCCAAACACGGACACACAAGAGTCGGCCGTCCACACAGGACATATGTCAAACAACGAAGAGCTTGAGTCCATCAAGGCAGCAATGGATGACAGAGAGGACACGAGTCAATTTGGTCCGGGTAACCCGACCAATGTAGTAAGTATGCTCTGTTAAACATGTGTTTTTTTGCCGTTTGTATCACCTTCTGTTTTATTTACATGTTTAAGTTACTTTTCATTTGTTCTTATGTTTTCTACGTAAACACTTTTGACAGACAGACAGACGGACACACTGACGGTTAGGTTTTCTTTTACTTCTTCAAACTGTGGGGGCATATTTGCGAATACAGGAGAGTAACTTTTTGGGGAATTTTGGCGCGATGCCACTTTGTGCAGGGGTGAACTTTTTTTAATAACCTTTTAGTCTTTTGATACTTTTTTTCTTTTTGTAATTCTTCTAACTGTTGAGGGTGTTGGCGCAAAGCGCCATTACCAACCGCGCATAGCCCCTGAGTTTTGCAGGTCGGTCTCTTTTTTATTGACTTTTATGCATTGAAAACCTTAGGAGGGATTAGTCTTTGGATACTTTCTTCTTCTTTTGAGCTAGTTCTTAGAGGAAGTCGGGTAACACTGACTTGACAAAGTCGCTAGTTTACCATATTATCACATTGCAAAATACGCAAAGACAGGAGAATTAGATGGTTAACTTAAATGTGCCAAACAAACTTGGGATACTAACTACCTATGTGATCTGGTACTCGTCATGAATATCAATTTTTCCACAGGAAAAAAAAAGTGAGGCTTTAATAAATTCCATCACATATACTGCAGTCTATTTGGCATATCTTAATAGTGCTATCAACCCAATACTGTATGCAGGGTGTAATGAAAACTTTCGAAAAGGGTTCCAGGATGCCTTCAAGTGCAACTTGGTACGGAGCCGAAACAATGTTGGGCCAGGTGTGTATAGCATTCCTAATTATAATTAGGTGGTAAAGAAACTGGTAAGTTGATTCAATCAGTTACAGTGGTGTCATATTTTTTGAAAATAAATAATTGAGAATGTAATTGTAAAGAGAGATTGCTGTTGAAGGAGATAATAATGAAACAACAATAGTGAAAAAGAAAAGGTCTTTGTCAGTGCTGTTCATTCATATTGGGATACTGTCAAAGGGAACAATTCACATGTTATTGCTGGGTTGTTTAGGCAACATTTTCATCATCTGCTTTGGCTAACAGTTCAGCAACAAATGTTATCAGATATCATCAAAAGAAACTCACGAAATCATTGCAATAATGAATAATGCTGCAAGGGAGGCCAACACATTCATATATTGGCAACTTGAAAGACATCAGTGAAAAAAATGCTGGAGAGTGGCGAATTTGCTAAAATATGTCTACCTTTTCAGAATTGAAACTAGATACACTATCAGATGCGGTGCAACAGCCCTAAATCATTTGTCACTGGTGATGATGCAATAGCTAATTTTTTGGGGGACCTAAAAGGACTTTTAAGCATGGAAACCCATTGTAAATTGGTGAAATATGTCACTTGAGACACTTTTCAAATGTTACATCCTGTTTAAACTTTAAATTTGTAGATTAAAACAGCAAATGTCGTCACATGAGAAAAGATAGTTAACTTCTAAAAGCATTGTTTTTAAGGAAATAAGCATAATAAACACGAAAACGCATAGGTAAAAGGTGTTATATTGTTAAATCATACGTTTTTCAAATGTAAGATCATGTTTAAACGTTTGTGTACGCTTTAAATTCTTTAGTGTAAAAGAGAAAATATAAGTTTTCGTCTAATTTTTATTGCTGGCTGTTTTAAGGGTCATTCTTGCTATACAAAATACTTGTCATCATATTGATGATATCCAAAGTCATTGTAATTGAAATTGCAACAATAAAATCTTGTAATTCATAAACTTGACCCAAATGAAAGTGTAACATTAAACAACACATGCGCCCATATCAGTAGCTCTCTCTCTCTCTCTTTAAATATCCCAGCTGGTACCTGACCGCACAGATGGCGGTTAGCAATGTACATCGACACATCTTTCTATGCATTATTTTCGACCAAAACTATGTTTAAACAAAAAGGTTTATTTGTAGATTCTGGTTCAGCGTTGTTAACTGAAGAGTAAGAAAGTATTTTTCTCCATTTCCAATCAAAAGTAACAAAGATTTCATACTTATGAACGATTATTTTACTTTTACAGAGACCATTCACACCATAGATGGGACAAGGCCAATGCCTTCAAAGATGTCAACATGGATGAGAAAATTTAAGAACAGTAAAGTCAACCCTAGTCTTACGACCCAAATTGAACATATTAACACACATGAGAACCAGGACAAGACTGCCACTGTACCAGAGTGATAAAAAGATTACAATAGTCTATGATGTATACAATTTTATCTTTTCATGTGACCATGTTCTTGTTCATGTTTTAATTAAGTCACATATTTAAATGTTCAATGTAAAGGAAATTATGATGAATTTCATTTTATCAATATGTGATGTTTAGCAATACCCTTTTGGCTGGAGATGTGTAGTTTTCTATGCTTAGAAACTATGAACATTACAGTTAAACTTTGCTAACCCACCAATAAATTCATAAAGTCCTAAACTTTTTTCCTCATGTTTTGATTAAATGAAAAGCATTTATTCACAGAGTTTGTTCTTTACATTCTAATTCAATGCATAAATATGTTCCTCCTGTAAGTTGAATTTGAAAATCTTAAAACGAAGAATAAAGGAAACACAAAAAGAAGAAAAAAACTCAAACTGTGATTTTACACTTCACTTTGAATTTTATTAACCTCTTGAATATATATAACAAGTAACAAAAATAACAAGATCAAAAGAAGTTTACAGCATATTTAAAGCTATCCTCAATTAAAATATTCTGAGATCATGAATAAAAAATAATGAATAGAAGACTACTCAGCACATTTCAGTCAAGTGAGAAATCTTAGTGATGATAGATGAGTTTTATTTCCAAAGAATTGTCCTCATTTTCTTATTAGTTCTAAATATGATTATAAGGAATTTTACTGTCATTATCTATTCACTATTAATAATATAATCTGTGGTTTCTCTATTGATATCAATAAATATTCAATTTTGCATTTTACTATGCCAGCAATGAGACTTCTAACACAAAAACCAAAATAAATGTTCTATAAGTACATGAAAAAAATAGCTCTATCTAATAGAGAAAAGTTGTAGGGACTAGGGACAAACATATGGTTTACAATACTATCATTTTATTTATGAAAATGTGTTTCATGTCAATGGTGAAAGAAATATTCAGCTTTTTCATTTTCCTTCATCAAACTTCTGTTGTACAAAAATAATATGGATAAAAGCATAAGAAGATATAAAAACCACAGCTCCATCATAATCCAGACCCTCCTTGACATGGGGGAGATTTGCCAACATCTGAATTTTTTTCCCATTCTGCAGGTGTCTTTGCCTGGAAAAATAATATAAAAATTCAAGTTATTTCTGCAATCTCCAAAAGAAAGACAAATACTCCAAACATGAAACTTAAATGATTGGAATGAAGTCAAAAGCTCAAACTTTCTCAAAAAGCATATATACTGAGTTCCTAAAGTTCTGTCACCCCTGTGGTGACCTCTCAATCATACACAGCAATAAAGACAAGCCATATTTCTTTAGCACCAGGTGGCAGAAAGACTACAACCCCGACCTAGTCTTTGTGTCAACACAACACTTCACCAGTTTTGACAAAAGCATTGGTACACCCATGCCAAAATCGCAACAAAGACCTGTGATCATCAAGGTGAAGCCTGTTATTCAGCCCAAGATTCAACTTCCAGAAGGCTCGACGGTCAGACTTTACCACCGAACTCGACAAAAAGATCACGGAAGCAGAACTTGAGCCAAATCCGAAGAGCTGCCAGGCCTTCTAGAAACTTGTATGGGAAACATCATTAAAACACATTTCAAGAGGATGTAGGAAAACATACATTCCAGGGATGAATAAAGAAAGTAAACAGCTGTATGAAGAATACACTAAAGCATACAACACTGACTCCTTTGCAGAGGAAACCATTGTACTCGAAGAGGCACTTACATCTTCCCTTGCCACCTAAAAAATCTAAGCGCTGGAAAGAGCTGATTTAAAACACAGACATAACCAAGAACAGTAAAAAGGCATGGACAACGATTAAAAAGCTGAACACAGAGAAGAATACCCAAACAAGAGTGGCTGCAGTTACACCAAATTATGTAGAAAACCAACTACTCCTTAATGGTAAACCTATGCACAAGCAAAGAGGACAGAAGAAAGTTACAAAAAGAGAGACTGTCAACATCACGAAAGACAGCAACAATCAATTTCATGATGTCACATAACAAGAGCTGAAAGAAGCCCTGGCACTCCTCAAGACTGGAAAGGGAGCTGGACTTTACAACATCACCACTGAGATGATACAACATTTTGGCGCCACGACCAGATCATGGATACTAACATTGCTCAACAAATGTGCCCAAACCTGTACCATACCAAGAGCATGGAGAAGAGCCAAAGTAGCTGCCCTGCTTAAGCCAGGAAAAGACCCTAACCACAAGAAGCGCTACCGCCCAACTCACTCCTATGCATCTTGTACAAGCTATACAAGAGAATGATTATGGCCCACATCTAAAATGCTGTTGAAAAACAACTGACACCAGAACAGGCTGGAGAACAAAAATTAAGGAAAATAAATAAAAATTTGGCACCAAAATTTATTTTTAACGACACAGCACCCCCAAGACATTTTTTATTGTCATTTTTGTAATCAGCATAGCATACTCAAAAACATAAAAAAATAATAGGTCGTTAAATTCTGTGAAAATCGATCCGCCCTTATGTATGTGTGTACGTGGAGGTGTGTATGATTTCTATAATCATTAAAAAAAAAGTTGACAGACATGTCCTTCTTCCCCTTCAGCCTTCAACATGTTGGACAAATCCTGTAAGCCTTTGGTGCTTTCAGAATCTACTTATGGCTATGGCAATTTCCACCATTTTGTCCTTTAATACCCTATGTCCCCCATGATTTATTTTATAATCTTGAGTAGCAGAGTGTGCATGAGCATATTGGTCACCTTTCTTTGATTTAATAGTGCCTTTAAAAGTGATTACATACTTCTGTCTCCATATTTGGGTAGAAGCTTTCTTTTCAGGGTGAAACGAATCTTCGGATTTAATTCATACTGAATATGGTCCTGACTTTGGGGATAATCGTTGGCTGTTTTCAAGTCCTGCCTTCATCACCCTAAATTGCTGCTGCACACATCCCAGTCGATTCACACGCCAGAATTGGTTTTATCGACTCAACAAATCAAGATGAAGATGAATACGAGAATAAGTAATCAAACAAAGACAGCACACGAAAATCAGGTATCATATCGAACAGCCGATTTTCCCAGAAATTCATGACCGATATACAATACACAAAGAGAAAAAAGTGTATCAATAACAAGAAAAATGTGTTTGCTATTAAATACAAACACAGCATTCTAGCAATTAAAAAATTTATCAACGTCATTCTTTTCACATTTTTTATAAATTATTAACTTTTGTTCAAACTTTTCCAGAATCTGTAGTTTGACCCTAAAATCTGTAGTTGCGAAGTTGGGACCTAACATGCGGAGAATAACAGGCAGGCCTGCTTATGGCATTTACTACTTGAATTACATTACTTTTCAAACTTACCACAATAGACAATGCATGGATTGCATCCATGTCTATAGCTCCCTGGACCATCCTGTGTTTCTGGAAAATAGAATGACATTAAGTATATCAAGTTAAGTGTTATTTTGTATTGCTGTGTGTACATTATCATATTTCAATCAATAAAGACATTATTTTGAGAATGCAGTAAATTATCAGAACAATTATCGCGTTTATTACTACAAATATTTCGAAGCAAATTTAATGTACATTTAACTGGTTTGAATTTCAGCGTTCATTTTAATAAAAAAGTGCACCAGACTTTTTATTTTCAATTTGATGTTAGGAAGGATATGTAGATACAAATATCAGTTTTACTACTCTAACCTTGAGACAAATACAAAAAATAAATCAATGAATATATTAACATTGATTCAGTCTGTGACAGCAATTTTTCAAAAGCAAAAAAACACATTCGATCATTATATCTCTAACTATTCATGAAAAGTAAACAAATGTCTGTATGTATATTAATATGTTATTCTACTAGTAGCTGTATATCTAGTGGCTCATCACTCCCAGATGGTCTGTTTATCATGCATTTCACAAACAGCTAATCTTTCAATTATCTTCTATATACAATCCAATCCCATCTTATATTTCAATAGCCTACTAGACATAGGTTCGTTGGTCATGGGGTTATTTGAGAATTTCATACTAATGATTGCCAAGCACCCAAGCGAAAAGCATGACTTCAAAAAATCACATACTAATTTTAAAGGGTCTCTAAATACCTAAGCATCTGCCTTTTGGGGGTATCTGCAGTTTTCATTTGTTCTGCTTGTTAGAATAATTTTAAAACAATATTTGTATTTAATTATTTACTTAAAAAATAAATATACCTCCACAACGAGATAACCCCATTTAAAACGGATCGGTGTCCATAGGCGTGTAGAACTCACCCGTCAACCAGATGATCTATCGGTAGAGCAAATGCCTAGACGCGTAGCCCCTGGTATCGCCTGAAAAAGTGGTTTGCTTGCTGATAAAGTTTCAGAGGGTCATTCTGATAAAGTTTGTATTATGTATCCGTTGCTTCTCAGCTCTTCTTGGATATGTCTAATTATGAAGATAAAATTGCAACAAGAGGGACAAAGCGACCAAAATGACCAATTGAGGGAGCGTAGCGACCTAAATTCTAGTAATTATATATTTTACTATAAGACAGAAGATGAGATAATACCTGTTGAGAAGTTAATAACAATAAGAACTTACAACCACAAATGGTCATTTGTCAAATGCACTATAATCTATTATGGCCCTAAAAGCTTCCTGCAGTGACATATAAATTGACTGCCTGCTAGCAATACTGCTGTAAAGACAATTTTTTAATGGTGACTATGCAAAGCTAAGAAAAAGACCCTCATGATGCTGTCAGATTTGATGTGTTTCTTATTGTAATAACTAGAACCGTCTACTGACCTCTATGCGCTTCACATTCTCAAAGGCTGAAGAAACAATGACAACTTTGAAATGTGACTCTGTCCCCTTTGGTACATTGTGCATGTAGCTCTCATTGATAACATCAAGATGCTCAGGCTGTAGATTAAAAAACACATTCTTACTTCAAATCTCAGAGGGTTAAGTGTTCTGTGTTTCTAGACAAAAACACTGTACACTGTAAATAGAGTTAACTTAAGAAACAACAAGTTTGAACTTAATGATGTCATAGGAAAAAGTTGTTTGTGAAAGTAATTTATTATATTAGTTATGTCTATGTTGAGCAAAGTTGTATGAAATAACTGTGGGAAAGGTATATACACTTCTTAGCTATATGACAATGACCCTACATGCTCTCTCTGTATTTCTTGCCTTCTTATTGAAGAGCATTGACGAGAATATGGCCCCTGTAGGGATGAAAGGCGATTAAGCGTGGGCATTGGTAAAAAAGCACCAGAGACACCTATACACAAAAATGTGCCGCAGAGGTGGTCCACTACCGAGAAATCTATGCGACCCAGAGATTCAATCTAACCTATCTCATAATAAATATTGTTTCCTAATGTTATAATAAAGTAGTTTCCACAAAAGGGGAGGGTAACCCCAACATTACAACATTTCTACAAACAGTACAGTACTTTCTTCCTTTGCAAGTAGCAAAGCAATTCAAAGGGCAAATCAGATTCAGAACACAGATCATGAAAAACAAACCTGGATAATTGGAGTCTTGTCCAGCGTTATTGTGCATCATGCGCAAAGCCCTGGCCCATCAAAAAGGTCTTATGTCACTTTCTTATAATTATTCATGTATAGCCTGATGTGTTAAAACAATTTTAGCTAGATCTGGCTGACTAACAACAACATGGATGAAGACACTGGAAATAAGGGAGTGTTCACATATTACATCATCACTTCGGGGGAGTAAAAATTTCCAAAATGGTGATGACATGTGGAGTTTTTTTATTGTATAAAAGTCATATATCATCAAGAGCAGGGGCGGGGTCAAAATTTCCAACATTTTGATGACATAATATAGGAACATTCCCTAAGCTGGTGTGTTTATTTATAAGCATTAAAAACTGACACAAATTACCAGAAAGTTAATATCTGGAACTGAAATTTCCAAAAAAATTGGGCCACCAACACCCAATAGATCAATTTCCTAGACATGCTGTGTCTACTAGAAAAATTCTTGATTTAGTAGTATGTCTAGGGACATAGTAAACATTGGTAAATTTGGCTTACAAATGCATATTTTCTAATTGATTGATATTCACAAATCATACCAAGCTTACAATAAAATGTTTGCCATCTTAACACTTTATTAAGACAAATTGAGATTCACTGAATGCATATTGCTGTTAGTATACATATTGGCGCAGTATTTGAAATTAATAACTTTAGGTTGAGTAAATGGACATATCAAATTACCTTTAATGCAGCTGTCAGCTGTGTTCGCATTGCAGTTTCCACTGGTCTCTGCAGAAAAACACAAACAATTTTTAAGTACTAGTAGAACACTAATTTTTTTAAGACAGTTATTTAGTCTGTTTATATTAAATGTGATGTTATTTTCATTGTCTTTTAAAGCATAGGTAATTGACATTTCAGAAGAATGAAAAAAGATACATAGCAACAAACAAATGAAAATTCACTGAAATATTTGGAATAAAGTCACTTATATTAATCCTTTTTTCATGTACGGAATCATATTTAAAGGGGTGAGCGTGTGTGTGAAAAATTTTTGCTCCTTGCCGTAGCTAAAAAATTATAAAATTTAATAATAAATAAGATGTTTAGTATTTTAATTATTATTATCAAGGAAGGTCACAAGTTATAACAAAATTTTGGGTGAATTATATTAAAGATGAAAGATGACAAGGCAGCACCAGAGTTGTCCCAGAGATGGTCGAAGCCTCTGGGGAAGAAGGAACAGACCGTATCACTGACCTGTTTAACTTTAACAACATCATCCAGGAGAACAAGATGCCAGAAGACTGGGACAAAAGTGTCATCCTAAACTGCTAAAGGCAAGGGAGACGCACTAGACAGAGGAAACTATAGAGGTCTTAAACTGCTTGAGAACCCTATGCAATTTTTATCATACGCCAGATCCAAGAAAGTTTCCTAAGAATAGGGGTGCCCGTTAGAAAAAATCTAAAAAATTACCTCTCCCCTAAAATGTGCCCAAGGGTCCAAAACAATTGAAATACATATATTTTCTATAAGTAAGTAGCTAAAATACCGTAAAATGTAATATTAGCATGTTTCCTGATAAATCTAAAAATATAGATAAATAAAACATTCATATTTATTTTGACTTAATGAATGGGGACAATGGCCCAATCTAGCTATAATTTATCAGTCTTAAGTAAAAAATAATGTATTTTTTTTTTTAGCTTTTAATGATTTTTTTAAAAAATGTCTTTATAATTAATCTGTTGTTAAAAATTGTTGATAAGTCCAATTTTTTAAAAATCACCATAAACCAACCATTCATTATTTTTTTACTCAAAACTGATTGAATGTGGTAAGTATACTCTATTGTCACTACTATTCATCACATCAAAATTAAGAAGAATGTTATATTTCAAGAAATATCGGGAAATAGACTAATTTGACATTTCATATAATCCTTACTTATAAAAAAACAGAGGGTACGTAACCTTAATAATGAACCCTACCCCTAAAGTTGTGTTTTTCTATCATTTTAGACCCTTGGGCTCATTTTAGGGTGGAGGGGTAACGTTTTAATTTCCCCAAAAGAATGTTCTAACAGGCACCCATACTAAGACTAAGAACAAGACAATACCTTGCCTAGACCTGGAAAAGGCATTCGATTGGACATCCAGAAAGATTGTTAAATGGGCCCTCAGGAAGGTGGGAGTAAAAGAGTGGCTTATCAACACAGTCATTGCTATGTACATGCACTGCAAGTGTGAATGTGACTATTGTGGAGGCTTTCAGCGTGAAGGTTGAGGTCCACCAGAGCTCTGTCCTAAGCCCCCTTCTCTTTATATTTGTTACCTGGAAGACAGGAATGGAAGACAAAGGCCTGAGAGTCAATGCAAGGAAGACCAAAGTGATGATCTCCACATACAACTCACATTGGCTTTCAAAACTGGTTGACAATGTAAACGAGGGGTTCAAGGGGGATTTTTGAAAAAAGGTGAGGGGATTTTGAAGCTTGTAATATCTTTACTTAATTACTTATAAAAAGTAATAAAAGTAAAGGCTTGATTGAATATAATGCAACTATGTCATGTTTTTTGTATCAATCATTTTAAGGGAAACAATTTCGTGTGTTAATATGGCATGCTGAACAAACATGTCTCATAAAATAGACTAGAAAAAGGTGAGGGGATTTTGAAATTCAAAAGTTTGTAACCGAGGGGATTCAAGGCAATTGGTCCTTTTTGAAAGCCAAGAATATCACCCCAACAGAATGAAAAAAAATGTTTTTATTCTCACTTTTGCTCCTGACGTTATGAAATTTGAAGTTAAACCCAGCTAATGAAGACACTGTGTTTCCACAAAATACTCCCAGTTGATCAACTTTAAGAAATACCAAATGAAGTCCAAATTGATTTTAAATTGAAGTCATTTGTAGTTTTCAAAAATTGATGACATGATATATATTTACACAAGACACATTTTTTGTTCATAGTACATCTGGCTTTATATTGCCTTATTTTATCTTTTCATTTGTAAGAACAGGGTGGCAGAAAATGGCAAAGGAGGGCACAGTAAGAATGTCAAATTAAATAGACTTTAAAGAAAGAATATTAAGTAAAATATGTGTAAGATGGGGGGCATCAGTGTAAGGCAAAATATTTTCTTCCACCCCGTGCAAGAAACATCTTTAAATTAGCTTCTTGTCTTAATTTGTATGACAATGTGCGATGCAATTCATGACATGAAACTGGATTAGATAACCAGAAACTTATTCTATGTGTAAGGCTTTAAATAAGTTCAACATTTTAGACATAGTGTCCAAGTTTGTCTATAAAAGTGAACAGAAATCACTGTTGTGGTCATCCATGTTTGTTTTCAGCTTTGACTTAAGCAAGGATACATTAATTATTAGATTAGAAGAAGACACTATTTCAAAATTGACTAAGCCCATTCATAGGTGTTCTGTAATCACCTAGATATAGTATGTTTCAACTAAGAATAACACCCAGTTCAAAACTACATAGCATAAGACAAAACAACAGCACTTAAATATATATTAAGATCCAGGCAATAAAGACAAAGAATATAAAAAATGTATAGGTCTGTCTACACAGATTTAGGAAGAAAATCTCTAGATTCAACATTTCATGACATTATCAATAGATATCATTAGAAACTTCACCAGTTCTCGTAGCATCTTCTTCCACAAGGCATTCTGTTTTTTGAGGGATTGGGGCACGGATGGCATCTTCATCACTGTGGAAGATAAAGAAGAGACTCTTTGCAATACCAAACATGTATAGGGTCACTACAGTTAAGGGGTTACAACACTTGATTAGTAATCTAGTTGACTAGAAGTCTAAATTCTATCCTCGGTGTTGTTGGGAGGAAGATTAATTTAAAAGTAAATATGTGTTGCCTTACACGTGTCGCACTCTTATGTTATGAGATATTGCCTTAAGGTGATTAGTGAGTGCCGTATTTAAATATATTTTTGCTCAAGAATTCATTTTACGAGCAATTTTACTTCATGAATTATCAAATCAGTCTCCGTTTATTAACCATTTTATTTAAGCTACATGTAACGAATCTCAAACTTCAGTCAATGTTTTCATAACTCAGTAAAGTATTGGAGGTCATTCTGCCACTTTCTTTTTAGGTAGTTTTCTCCCCATTCATCATCATATCCATATTTATTTATGCAGGCCCTACAGAGGACATGTCTCAATCTCCCACGCCAAGCTAGGCGGTCACAGGGGTTGATGCCCATCACCACCTACCTGATCATTCCGCACACACTCCTCTCAGGTTTTCTTAGGTCTACCTGGACCCTTATTTGACACCCTAAATTGTTGCGGACGCTTGCTTGATTTGCTGCAATAGCCAGATTTGGCCAACCCACGTCCTAGGTCAGCCCTACCCGAGACGTTACCAGCTGCCAGCACCTCCTGAACGTGATTTGTTATTGAGACTTGTCATGTTTGGTTTTTAACAGGGTTTTGACAGGCTTGATATGCTAAACCCTGGCAGCCAACTTGGGATTTGGCAGCCTAAACTGCCGACAACCATTCAAAAGAGTTTTAAATCTTAGTACAAATTATGTTTAAATTAAGCTTGTTCTACAATATCGATTAAAAGAAAACAAAGAAGCCTAGAGCTAGTATAAAGAAGAGCAACTAAATAGTCCCAAAACTGAAAAATATTCATTATGATGAAAGACGTAACCCTTCCTACCTCAATACCCAAAAAAGGAACACAGCTCTTTCTTTTCTGTTTTCTGTCTTTATTTTCAGGTCTTAGTGCTCCCAACATGACATGTTAAGTTTGTATATTTATTTGGAGGTCTTTGGTTTTGCAGTAGGATCGTATAATTGATTACAACTTTTGGGGGAAATAGCGTTTCTATGTGTATATTCGTCCCTGTATGACGGTTTATGACCCAAAAAGGGAACACACCTTTTGCTAATCTTTTTTTCTACGCAGCACCTGGACTCATCATCATCACTGTGCAATGAGGGTCCTATATTTACTCTCACATCTTTAGTTATGCAGTACGATTGTATTGGATAACAACTTTATTGGAAAAATAGCAATAACTTTCATGGCGTACACCATGCCCCATTTTTGAAACACATGGAAACAATGTTCCGAAAATTGGCCACGAATACAGGGAGCAGTGGTGGATCCAGCATCAAAATTTTGGGGGGGTGCAAACCGTCTTGCGAAAGAGGGCTATGGGCGCGTAGCGCACAAACTGAAGGCGCATAGCGCCTGAACCAAGGGCGCGAAGCGCCTGAGTTG
>JAUUEB010159451.1:0-14307 GCA_032362205.1 Clione limacina
ACATTGACAAGGGACAGATGTGTCCGAAAGTGCTCTGACCACGAGTGTGACCGCAAGCGAGAGAATCAGAATATGTCCGTGATGTAGATAGTATACAACCATATATACATAAACAAAACTCATTATGAACTGAATACCGATGTAACTGAAATAAATGTCGGTCACATTGAACAAGTAATATCAACTAATCAGATATTGCATGCGCCTAAGAGGGGGATGTACTAGAGAGACTGTCTCTCAATATGAGTTCAAAATGCTCTAAATCCGCACCTTTTTTTATCCCATTTCTCAAACCAAATTTGTCGCCCTCCCCGTTTTAAAAAACCTAGCTACGCACCTGATATATTGAATATTTCTTTTGTGTTGGTGCACAAATAAATAAATAAATAAATAAATACATAAACAAAAACGTTATCATACTTATTATATAGTTTAGATGTATGCATCGTTCACACAATGATAAAACAACTTTTATTCTTCACAAAAATGAACACTTATTATCATGTATTACAAAAATCCACACATTTTCCTTAAAACATCTCATCAGTTCGTCTTGACTTCTCTTCAATCCTCTGTGTAAAATATACCTGAAACAACAACAACACAAATCATTAATCGGCATAATACTATTAAGAAATGATTTAAGGATCTTAAGAGTCTATGAGAAATAATATAGTGAGTTCTACATGGTGTATTTTCAGATGATATCTGTTAAACCGATGAGTGTGGTGAATCAAGTTAATTAAAACGAGCTTTAGCAAGATTGATATTACTGTAAACTTGTCTCTAAAGACAAAAATGGCAACAAATATCGTTAAAAAATTAAAGTGTTGTTTTTATTCATTCCATATTAAAATGATTTCTACGATCTGTGAAATATTACTACACCATGTAAATAATTTCAAATATCTGCCTAGTCTAATTTTTTCAAATGCATGGAGAGATATAATAACTATAAAAATCCAAATTGTAAAAACAAGCAGTTAAAAGAAAGTTTTGAAGAATTCAATATTCGCAATGAGACTAAAAAGTCCCTTGTAAATATTTTTGTTTAATCCGCTTTACTGTACGAATGCCAAACCTGGAACCGCCTGAAGGAAAACGAAGATAGGCTGGAGGAAATGGAAATCTGGGTTCATATAATGCTCTTGAACATTCCATTGACATATTTGGCAAATATTTTGTTAGTACTTACCAGCAAAACATCCAGTCATGCAATTGGCCAGATTTCCTGCCAGCAGACCTCGCATTGCCACACCAGCAATCCATTTTTTACGTTTTGGTACAAGTGAGAACATAATGCCAGTTACCACAGCAACGTTTAGAAAACTTGAAAAGCCACACATGCAGTAAGTTATGATGGCTTCAGAGCGATTCTGTAATTGACAATATAGTGTGTAAGTATATATAAGGGGAAATAAAAGTTAGATTTGATAATTGTGAAAAATAATCTTGATAAGCGTTTTCATTGTAGATGTGTAAATAGTACTTTCAAGATCTCGCGAAATGTGTGGTACAGCGAAAATGACCTCGTCTTGACAATCTGAATCGTTTTCTGCTAGAAAAAATATTCCACTCAAGACGATATTCCAGCATAATTTCAGGAACATTGTCAGTTCAGAAAGGAAACAGGACATTATAATATATAACTGGAATGTCGGGTCGCTAACGCTTCCTCAAATCGTCGTTTGGGTCTCCACGCTCCTTTTTTAGTGACTTTGCATTCAGTCGATAAAAAGAATTTACTCAGTTTAAAACAAAATAGGAATGTTCTACGAAAAGAAGAAAAAGTAAATAACTGACTTTGTTCTCTTACAGCAGAGAAAACGGGAATTAGGTCTTTTTGGCATTTGTTAGCTTTCAGCAGGCCGTAGCTTGCGTGCTGAACAAAGTCTGTTTTAGACTTTTTACGTTCATTTGTAAAGATAAATTGTGTGAAATTTAAAAAATGGAATTAAGTAAGACGTTGTGTTCATTATCGATTATTGTGGACTTAAGTGTTCAAGACATAATTTCCGCGTTTCCGATAAAGTTCTGCATGCCTATCACGTAAGTGTGAACGTTGAAAATTTGACACCAACAAACAATACAAAATGGCAATATGACACAATATGACACAATATGACATAATATTACACAATATGACACAATATGACACAATATGACACAATATGACACAATATGACACAAGCCTGTAATTATGAAATTAGATACTAAATAACTCACACTGATAACTCCATATGGAAGTGTCTCGTTCCACTGCGTAAGGATCATGTCCATGCTGTCATCATCTTCGTAAACGTGTCCAGTGAAGTTAGTGGCAAGCATATATGCAGCATAACGCTGACCATTCCTCTTGATTTTACCAAGCTAAAAGAAATAGTTTACAGTAAAGTCCAGGATATTGTTCATACATTTTTATACGGTAACAGTTGTCCGTTTTGATTTTTTTCGATGCTCTCATTGCATAATTCTTCTTTATAAAAATATACTATCAAATTTAAGATGATTTGGTACCAATCTTTATTGAAAATCAAGCTAAATAATGTAAAATAATGTCACTTTAAGTTGTTTTTTAATGTTATGCTTTTTTGAAATTCTACAAATCATTCTGCATTCAGGAAAAAAAGTCAGTGAAACAGAGAAATATATTTTTATGAAGCGGTTTGGGATTACTCGGAAATAGGACGTTATTTAAAAAAAACTTATATAATTAAAAAAAAAACGGCACATATGAATAATGTATGATATGCTCACCTCAAGAAAAGCAAAAAAGTTGTGGATCCAAGTACGGTATCCAAGCAAAAAACCAACTCTTCGGCAGTCATCGGGATCAACACCCATTCCAAGAGCGACCGGATACAAAGCATAAGAGGAGATATACTGTGAAAATAAATAAAAATACTTATTACTTGTCTCTAAAATTTGAAGGAAGATATGTTTGTGTAAGATTGAATTGAGCGAAAGAGAAGATTTATATCATTCTTGGTTAAAATGTGTACATAATGCCTTAACACAGTCGACCCCCGCTACAGTGCCATCCACTACAACGCGAAAACTGCTACAGTGCCATTTTTGCAAAGCACGGGATTTTTGCTTATATTCCTTTGTTTAAAAAAAACCTCTACTACGCAAATTTCGGACTACGCAAATTTGTTACTACGCAATTTTTTACCTGCACCTTGTTTTTCTTCTATAATTAACCCCGCTACAACGCGAATTTTATATGAAAGGAGTTAAAGGAAGACCCAAATCGGATAACTTCATCGCCAAAAACAGCTGTGACACACGCCTTCATGACTGCACATTGCATATACGGCGCACGGCATAGTCACACAGTACTGCCGGTGTCGCCTCATACTTCTCTTTTTGACCCGACATAGCCTTACGAGTCATGACTCTTTCTTTTCAAAATAAATATTTTTAATGATAAACAGACACAAATGTTTTATTATTTGTTTTCTTTTCATTTTAAACATTGAACTATGTAACTCCAGGCATTAGGAGTAATAGTTTAACCTTATTAAACGTACTGTACATGAAATAGTTTTCGCTTAGGAAGAACTTGAGTTTTTTTCTTCATCAGGGCACTTAATAGTCAGAACCTCTATACAGTGCTAAATTCACTACAGTGCTAATTTTTTCTCTACACGGAAATTTGCACTGTAACGGGGGTCGACAGTATATACTATTGTTGAACTCTGTGATATGAAAGTTTGTATTACAATGCAGTTAATATATAATTCTAAAGTTTATGAAATTCTGATTTATTGTCTCTGGAAATTATGGAGAGGAAAAATCCTCAAAAGTTGTAATCTCTCTAGTTTAGTGTACACAGTACACATATAATGATATAATGCATATATATATTACTGCTTTGATGAAAGAGCAAGACGCACCATTACTTGTTATTTTCGTTTTAATTACGAAAATCCCACTTTATTCCGCAATTCTGGCTGTCATACCCTTGAAATGGCCATCAGGAGTCTTATATTTTTTGCTGAATTAATGACAATATATTTGTTCCCGTACCCCCCACCCTTACTGTCTAAGGGTAAGGTATTCCCAATATAATTTAAACTATCATACTGTTATTAGTCATGAAATAATTAAGTACTATGAATTAGTATTAGTAAAATTGGTTATATTAGAAAAAAATGTCATTTTTTCGAAACTTTAAAATCATAGCAATATTTACAGACTTTTAGTTAGGAATTAATGTAAAAATATATATTTATTAACTGTCAAATGACACTAAAAGGCGTTGTAAAATCACAAAAAGTGTAAATATAATTGTTCAAACGTTGCATGGAATTAAATGTGTAAGAGAAGTTAGATGTAAGAATCAAGGAATTCTGTAAAGATTTTCTCATTTTGATTGTAGATCAGATGGCCGCAGAATTTTTAATGTCATCGGTAAATTTTATTAAAGTTGATAGTTTGCATAAAGCTCAGTAAAATAAAATAGTGAGGATATTTGTTGTATTTAGTAACGATGCCGCCATGCTGCATTTTAATGATTATTATTAACCCACTATGCGCGGGTTTCCTTCTCCCTGTCTGTAATTTACAGCAAGTCTATCAATCCCCATAATAAATCTTCATTCTCACATAATGAACGATCTCATTGAACCAATCACAAAGGCATAAAAGCAAGGGAACAAGCTCATCGTGCAAACATTGTTTCCTCAGCGATTTTTAAGCTGTCTGTCTTTTACGATATTTGCATTGACTGTCTATATTTCGTTTGAATGCCTTTTAACAGATCTGTGCACTGGACATCAAGGTAAGTATGTCTGCTAAATCTTATAATCTACGGGTTTAAGGTATATTGTTTGTTTTTACCAAAACGTTTGTCTTTTTTTTAGCAGGGCCAATAATGTCCTGAACTTTTTACATGTAATTTATGGTCGCGAATTGTGGTTAAATTGACAAATAATTAAGCATGTAAATGACGGAGTAATATTTTCGAAATTATTTCGTGAAATTTAACACAATTTTAACAAAATGTTGGGAAGATTAAACTTTTCAAATTTATGATATTTAACCTGCTTATCAAAAATGTGTCTTCAATAAAAAAAAAATTAGTCGAATTGAACCACACACATTTGCAGTATCAGTGCCGGAAGTTGATAAAGATTTTTGTTCTATATTTTCTATGAAATGTTTAACAAAACACTTGCACACCTCAACTGAGAGGTCATCTTTGCCAATTCTGTCTCCAAACCAGTCAAGTGTATGATTGAGCCAGGAAATAAAGGAGTAGAAAGCAAAAAGGACAACACAAATGCTGCCGACCACATTCAACATGGTAAGAGCGCCAGTCTGTGCTGCGTCCATGGCATTAACATATCGTCTGAAAGGAAAAAGAGAGTTCAGTTACATAATTTGATGACAATTTGATAAAATATATTCATTGGTCACGTGCTATAACGGTGTTAAATAGTAGGAATCGAAACCCAAACCTCTTTGATGTGATCTGCTGATATGTTCAAGAGATAGAGAACAAAAAGGTCAATATAAGACACGCCCGGTAGAATTATGTGGGGTACAATGGGACCCACAGAATCCGCATTGCTTCGGTGTTGCCCGATTTCCTAAGAAGTGGCTTAACAGAAGAACAAAGTATCCAAAGACCAATTTCATGTCAATCTCAGGTGCCCTTGGTCATGGTGCTTCCCGCAAATATCCCCAACCCGTTTGAAAACATTCTTTATTTTGCTATCAAGTACCGAAAATTCACACTGTATATAAATGCAATGCTGCGAATTTTCCGTTTACGGGTTCATTACAAGTGCTTTTCTTGTCGTCCACTTATTCATTTCATGGCAACCTGCAATATTTAACAGATGATTATGGGAAAAACGAAATAAGTTCATAAAATGTCAAATAGTTGCATTTTCATGAATTGTATTATTCCAAGTTATCATTTGGGGTGTTTGTAATCACATGTTCAAACTCCAGCCAAATCCATCCAGGGACTCCAGCAAGCAAGCAAGCAAGCTCACATACAATTCAGTGTATATTGTTATAGATAATGGAAAAATATTAATATCACAACTGTCACATGCATAATTTTAGTTTTCAACAGAATCAACACCCTCCTCCCATTGATGATCTAAGTTTTTGTTACGTATATTAACTTTAAATTGACCCGTTTTTATGAAGCAGAGACGTTTACGATAACAGACCAACAACACTTACGTTCGTTCTTGCTTATCAATTTTCTTAATAACTTCCTTTGTATTTTCCACCACTTTTGTCTCAGGGATCATCAGCTTAGCTACTGCAAACGTTGCAGGTGCAGAAACAATCATAGAAGGAATAAGGTATTCCAGTGAAATCTGTGAACGAGATGGTTTGTTCAGATTTAAACATAGCGGAAATAAAATACTCCAGGGAAACACTGGGACACATTTGCTCATGAAATAATATATATAATCAGAGCAAATAACAACAAATCAATTATTTTAATATTCGCCCACAACTCCAATCAGCTAACCGTGAATGTTAGCAGAAACTTAAACTGGTCTTAATAGATACAGCGATCATCATCGATTTCTGTTTCCATAGAGGTCATCCCCAAAATCGTACATTGAATGAAATAATGATGTTCACATTTGACCATTCTGTAACCCAATGACACATTGATGTTGGGCTTGGTGTTATGAGTTAGGCTAATCATCTTTAGTGCTATAAAGATTGAGACATTATATAAGGCTTCTCAGTTCGAGTACCAAGAGGATAGAGAGATACGATGAGGCTTCTCCGTTAGAGTACCAAGACGGAAAAGATGAGATGAAACTACTCGCCCAAAGTGCATACTATATAGCGTGATAAGGAAGCTAATACCCCCGCGTGTATAGACGATAATAGTTCAGATGAGGATAATAGAAGAAGTATGATAAGGCAAATATTCCCGATCACCGATAATATAGTGATAAGATATTAGGCAACTCGCCACGATTGTAGAGAGTATACTGAGATAATTTGGGACTATGTCAGGAACGTAACAAGGATATTACGAAATCTTTGAGATTAGTAAGAATGGTGCAAATTTGGAGCATTTTGGATCTCAACAGGGTACGCGCCTGGACTACTTAAGCCGAATGCAGAGAGGACATCGTCTTACGATGAGGCTACTTACCCACAATTTAGAGGGGTTAGGAATATAGCAGGCGCGTAGCCAAGGGCATGGGATTATGCCTCACATTTGGGTCCAAATGCACCAAATTCGCACAATTTGTAACACATTTTCAAGTTTTCGCCCATTTTCTGGCCATTGATTGGACACTAACCAAATGAGTACAACCTTTTTAAAATCTTTGCTATGCGCCTGGGATAAAGGATGAAACTACCTACCCCTATTGCAGAGAGGATAGCCAGATAAGCTCCTCCTAGTGTTGAGTACGTAGACACAATTACAGCAAACAGCTCAGATTTGGTCAATGAAGGTAGATATGGCTTCAATAACATTAGTGTTGTGACCTGTGAAAAAAATATTTATGAACACACTATTAAAAACCAATGCAAAAATATATTATTCTACAGCCATATTGTAGGTTACGATAATCGAAATTGAGTTAAAAATATCTTCAATTTTCGAAAGATAAATGGTCTTTTTGCCAACCACTTATGTTGCAATTATCACTCAATGGTTGGTTCTTCCATGATTTTGAATTAGATTAATCATTAACCAGTAGTCAGAATATAGCAATTGACCAGCTTGGCAACTTTTAAATAATATATCACATATCGTTAATGTGTTAGTAACAATTTAAGTATATTGCTTATGATGAGTATCAGGTTATCTATCATTCTCGCAAAAAGGCTTTAGCATTTTGATAGGTTGCGTCTTTCGTCGAATTACTTATTTACTCTATAATAATGCTTCTCATAGATGCGGTGTATCTAATATCTATACACATTCGTAATTTTGTTGCCTTTTCTAATAGCTGTGTTAGGTTGATTCAATATATTAATGAAGCCGCAATGATTCTTAAGATTGTCACTAGATCCGTATTTTTAAAATAGTGTTAAAATGCCCATACCTATCAACGTTCTTGTTTTCAATCGATGTTTCAAGAAGAGAAACATTATTAAAGCTACACGAATCAAATAGTTTAAGCATAACCAATTCGAGAAAGCTTAAAAGGTCTTTAATATATTTTGATTTATTGACTCACCCCTTCCAGAAAAACGCCAGTTGCTACACAAGTGGACTCTACAGGTGAAGTATCCAGCCATAATTTGAGGAATACACCAATGACCCTGATCAAAAACGACATAACTCCTAGGTAATAGAGCACTGTCAAAGCAGCGTTCGCGAAGAACATGATTGGAATTGCCTGAAAATAAACCAATAGACATGACTGTTAATATATACAATTAGAGATTTAACCAACCATAAACGCTACCCCGGGATGACGTGGTCTTCCCACTCATCGGGCCTTGGGTTTGACTTTTAATATATTTAATTGATTATAAACATGTAAGACATATTGTTGACCGTCTATTATTCATTAAAGAAAAACAAGTCAATTTACTGTCAAGCTTTCTTGTTTTCTTTTTAAAATAACCGCTTGCTGATGGACTCATTATCTATTTTTGTTCATAAAAAACAACATAATGAATAATCTTAGAAGTAAAAGTGGCTTTTTTCAAGCTAAAAAAATACAAAGCAGTTTTAGTGCGGTGTGTTAGGCATGCAGAGCTTCCTACAGAAACTATGAAAATTGGCACACATGCTTAGCATAATGTTAACTACAAATTTGGATTTTCTGTATCATCTTTACAAGTTGACTATATTCATTTTATTCTGTTAACTATCACATCTGTATCTAGCTGCATCTGATTTGCAGTAGATAATACCTTTACACAACTAATGTGAATCATTTTTCATTCATATCATCGTACATACTATTATGCTAACTATTTTAATAACTTATTTTTTCTAATGTTTTGAAGATTAAGTTTGGATTTGTGGACCAATCTTTTTTTCAACCAAATATAATCCAAAATAAAGAGTATTGAGCATGGGATTATAAAAAAAGTAATGTGAATCATGCTTCATTCATATCATCGTACATACTGTTATGCTAACTATTTTAATAACTAATACTTTTTAATGTTATGAAGATTTAGTTTCGATTTGTGCACCAATTTTTACTAACTAAACAGAATAAAAAATAAGTAGTACTGAGCATGGGATTTATAAAAAACAACTCCAAATTTGCTACTGAATGCAAGTCAGCTAGACACCGTCAGTAGGCTATTTTGTATATACATCAACAGATTGGCAAGAACATGATGACATCTCTTTGTATTACGTAAGCAAATACTTTGCCTCTGAAGCTGATATCATTCGTTCAATATCTCATTACTGAATTTTAGAGATGAGAGTTCATCACTAAATTATGATTTCAATCATCTTTTTCTCTGAAAATAAGTTTTCCACAGTCTCTTACATTATAAGCAATTTTTTACGCTTCATGAAAATTTCTTAGAAGTGGGGGACCAGTACAAACTTAATTGAAAAGGATAATTAAATTATTCAGTAAATATTGCGTTACCCCAAAAATAATGTAGTGATCTCTGTAGTTAGCACCAAACAGGAACTGGGAGCCAGCATCTGCGTTGTCAAAGAAGTCTTGGACTCGTCCCTGTGCCCATACGATACAGTCTCTGCCGACACTCCATTTGAGTACACCAACGGACAATAGGAATTGTAAACCAACACCCCAGAAGACAGTGTGCCAGTTGATCTGATGATGTTATATAAATTGGGCATTTTCATAAATACATAAGAACTGGAGGATGACATTAAACCAATATTTGTAATTCAGTGGTCTATTAATAGGTGTTATTGAAAAAGGCTGATTAGACCAAAAGAAAGAAAGAAAACACCGATTATGCAATGAGGGCGATGATAATCACAAAATTTTTGGAATTTTTTGATGTTAAAACAAATCTGAAATTTTCAATCAATATCTCGTGATTATTCACCTAAAATACAAAAGAATAAACGGATCATTTTGACATCTTGGTGAAATATGATGTTATTTGGTATCCAAGGAAGTTCGTCGTTAAATACCTTAAACGTGCGTCTTAAAGCAGACGAATATCAAGTACTTTAAACATCCTAAAATTCAATAAACCCTTTAAAGATCTTTACACAGCGGATTCATATCTTCTGGTTACTAAACATAGATATGATATGTCGATTAAAAGAGAAACCAATAAAAGAAAAATATAAAATCAGACTGTAGTTAAAACCTATAAACATGTAATCGTGCCTTATGTGGCGACGCCTAACAAACTTACCTTCCCAGGACATTCTGACACAAGCAGTGGGATAAGCAGAAACACAACCAGTCCAGGCAAAGCCCTAAGATGTTTTGGTTCATCAATACCTTCTCGTATGAATGCATATATCATTCCTGCTACCAAAGCACCATACAGGAACCTTAAGAGGATAATGTAAAAATATATTTTGTATTTCTCTTAGTATTCTCGAAAAATAATAATAATTATAATAATAATAATAATAATAATAATAATTATAATAATAATAACAACACCGAATTGTCATATTTGGCAGTTGACAGTTATTTACTTTTAAAGTATGGCTAGATTTTAATGCTGCCGAAAAGAGAAAGACATACGATCAAACAATATATTGAAGAAAATGGCTACCAAAACATGAATGTTATTGGAATATCAATAGTCAGGTGTTGAGGGTGGGAAAAATTCGAATTCATTGATGCATGTGTGAGAGTTTAGTTTCAATATCAAGTGTTAAAGAAGAAATCTAAGATTTTGCAATCGTTTTATCACTCCTGGTCTTAGAGATTCACACCAGTCTTGTCAATACTTGGTTCGTTACTCTGTTTATGAAGGTGAATGTATGTTTTTCAATACCATTCAGTGTTGTTGAGATTGTCATACAGTCTTGTTGAGATTGTCATACAGTGTTGTGGAGATTGTCATACAGTGTTGTGGAGATTGTCATACAGTGTTGTTGAGATTGTCATACAGTGTTGTTGAGATTGTCAGACAGTATTGTTGAGATTGTCATACAGTATTATTGAGGATGCCATACATTATTTATGAGATTGTCATATATTATTGTTGAAATTATCATACAGTATTGTTAAGATTGTCATACAGTATTGTTGAGATTGCCATAAAGTATTGTTAAGATTGTCATACAGTATAGTTGATATTGTCATACAGTATTGTTGAGATTGTCAAACAGTATTGTTGAGATAGTCATACAGTGTTGTTGACATTGCCACACACTATTGTTTAGATTGTCATACAGTATTAAAGAGATTACCATACAGTATTGTTCATATTGTCATACAGTATTCTTGAGATTGTCATACAGTATTGTTGAGATTTTCATACAGTATTGTTGAGATTGCCGTACAGTATTGTTGGGATTGCCATACAGTATTGTTGAGATTGTCATACAGTGTTGTTGAGATTGCCATACAGTATTGTTGAGATTGTCATACAGTCTTGTTGAGATTGTCATACAGTGTTGTTGAGATTGTAACACAGTGTTGTTTTTAAGATTGCCATACAGTGTTGCTTAGATTGTCATACAGCATTGTTGAAATTGTAATACAGTGCTTTTGAGATTATCATACAGTGCTTTTAAGATTGTCATACAGTATTGTTGAGATGATCAGACAGTGCTTTTAAGATGATCATACAGTGCTTTTGAGATGATTATACAGTGCTTTTGAGATTATTATACAATGTTTTTGAGACTGTAACACTGTGCGTTTAATTCCAATGTATGGTTCCTTATGTATTGAATATGGTATATGTGTTCATTTTGTTTATAAAATGTACATCATGTATGTATATATATATCCAGCATTTTTAATCAAATAACCCTACGGGGGTAGATACATTTGTTTATCTACTTTTCGTTTGACAGCAAGATAACACATTTATGCTGATATTGAATCCAAAGTATGACACGGGGAGAAGATTTATCATATGAGAAAAACCCATATCGCAATTTGCTGTTCAATTTGTTCACGGTAAGGCCTATTTGTCCAGATTTATTCGACTAAATGCTATATTTATTTTAGATTCAGTTATTACAAAAAGAAGACGCACAACGTTAACTGGATATCAATCTTCTTTCGCGGAATGTTGCTATACTCACCAACGAAAGATAAATTTTGCTTTGTACACACGATTTTCGTGCTTTGGCTTAACTTCATTTGCTCCATAACACTTCCAGACAATGGCTTTTATACAACTCTGTATGACGCCCCTCAAGATAATCACGACGGCTAATAGTGTACACCATAGTAGACGTGTTGCAGGCTCACAATCAAACCTAAAAGAACAAACACAAAATACAGTCAAAGTTATCAAGAGTTTTGGGAGAAAGTATGTTAAGGGAACCCAACAGTAAGTAAACCAGAAAAAAGCTTCAGAAATGAAAAGTTAAAAAGCAGTCTTTTAAACGAAAACACTAAACTATAATTTGATTTGTACCACTATTCCTGGAATTTATTTAAATCGAATTATTTAATTTTAATTGACTTTGTGGTGTTATTGAAGTTTTACATTTAAAATGACTTCCTTGTACCAGATAAAGCCTGATAAATTTGTAATGATGTATCACATGTTTTACCCTATTAAACATATTTTAAGGGTTCAAATTAAAAGGGCCCCCTCAACTTAACCCTGTGTAGTTTTTCAAGGTAGCCTTATTTGAAATTGTCATTATTACGATCACAAGCGGTTACGTTTGAGTGTGTAGGCAGTATCGTTGTTTATTCCACATCCTGTATGATCATAAGAGAGAAAACGCACATGCAATAAATTTTGATATTTTCAAACTTTGTAAATAATAATAACTTAGTTTCTCAACCACGTTAAACGCTAGGAAGCAAAACGCAGTGTGGAACGGTGAGGCGTAAGACATTTGTGCGTAAGTATTTGCGATTCTTCACCAAGTGGGTTGATCATAGAAATAGTAACAGTCGTACTTTCGTGTTTCTTAGTTTGCTTACAATTGATATGACATAGGTTTTGTATGTTTTGAAATATCACCAAACTTTTATGAAATATTGAAGTGGAATAAAATGAATACGTACTGGCTGAGTTTTTATACCCAATTTTTGGCACACGCGTTTGACATCGATGGATGAATATCGATCTCGTTAAAACTCGATTGATATCAAGCTCCTGTGCCATAAAGTTGGTATAGAAACTAATTCAAGGTAAGAGTTGAAGATTTAATACAAAGATAATGTCGCCTACTAAACACATTAAGGGTAGGTATGGCCCTACTCTGAGTTGTGATGCTTTACTCAGGAAATGACATAGATAAAGGGATTTCTACCTCAAAAATGGTATACTCATTTAACAAGTGTCCATTTTATAGGAACCAGATGTTTTCCAATATGGTTGTGAAGGGTTTGGAAAGCCTACATTCAAACTTGATCGATTTTGTTGTTGTTTTCTGAGTTAATGTTATTTGCAAATTAATTGATTCTCATCTTCAAATACCTTGAACAAGATTTCGAATGAGATAACATTAGATTTTGACACAAAAATGGTTATACAATTTATTGAAAAATATAATGTATTCAAAAACATATAACTAAAAATTCTACACTATAGACAATTAGCAAAAGTAAATCTACGAGACCAACTGCGAGCCTCTTTAAATATCCCAAAAAGATATCCAAATGATGTCCTTCTATTTCCGATTCATTAAAGGTTTCTGTGCTTATTTGTGCGCTTTTATCATATATTTACACGATGCTGGCGCTAAATCCGCATGCTCTTGCATTTGTTTTTAATGAAAACAGTCAAATACGTTAATGATGAAGATATTAGTAATATGTGACCTACTCATGAACCATAGCAGCAACAAAGTATACGAGGTATCCAATGAGCAAGATAACATGTACAAAATATCCTCTTGTGACTTTATTCAGCCACCCATACGCTATGTTGAACCATCTTTGGAGGGCTATCACAGATATAGCAATATAGTTTAACTCATCATCATCATCCTCCACGTCGTTACTCTCCCATTCAGCAAGGCTTTCAGCATCATCTTCATCATCGCTAGACATACCACCGTCTGCGTGTCCCATTCCTTTGGCGAAATGATTCGCAGCCTCATTGTCACACTCTTTTTTCTTCTTTTTCTGTAAAGAATATATAGAAGATATCTAGTTGATGAAATATTCTTTTGAATAATAAATCCTATATAGAGGCGCTAGTACACAGGGAAGACTAGGTGTTTAAACCACGGGATAAAGA